>CM077154.1:136107271-136352418 GCA_039583875.1 Platanthera guangdongensis | reverse complement strand
AAGCAATTTCCAACTTCTTGGCAGAGCACATCAAAGAGGTATTTAATGTGATTGGTGATGGCCATGTGGTTTCCGGTTGTTGCTCGAGCATTAGAAATGGGTGAAAATTGGGCACAAGTGAGGTTAGATCTTATCAATGAACTCAAGGTTTAAAGTGAGCATGTATGTTGAAATTTATGAGAGGAAAGATTGCAGAGTTGATGTCTTCTCTCAATGTATGGAAATACCAGCACCCCCAAATAATGGATTCAATGCCAGATATGGGTCTTGTGATAGCTTCATGCTATAATATAGCTTTTATTCAACTTTCAAAGTTTCAATGCCTCACTTTTTCTACCGTTGAATTCACCGCCGCCGCCACACAAAAAGATACTTGCAATGGGTACGTAGATGGAAATCATTTTGTACATTTGGTGATGCATGAAGGATGTCCACTACCTCGTATTATCTCTACTTGGAAAAGTTTCGTGATCCAATAACAAGCACATGGGGGACAAATATATGTCACGGTACAAATTTCAAATCAACAAATATCCACAACATGCGAGGTAGTAGATTTGGGTGTCTTCTAACGGTAAAATGACCTCATTTTTTAGCTTTTGATTTAAATCTTATGTAACAAAGAGTTTGATTCAATCAATTTCTAAAATTTATTCATTAATTGCAGGTTCGCTTCACTTGGCGGAAAAAGGCGAATGTCTGGTTTTTTTGAAAGATTTAACAGTTTTTTGTCTTGAATTACTATCTTTTTGTAATGATTGCTAATATAAGATGTCTTACAGGTCTTCTAATATAATATTCAAATGGCTGCTTATAAGAAAACCCATTATTTGATTCTTTTTTTTTTTAATTTTTGCATTGGTCTGGGCATATAACAACCTGGTCTACATATAAGGCCGTTGTTTTTGAATTAACATGGTTTGTATATAAATATTATATATTTGTATATAGCCATACATGGCTATATATAACAATACCTTATATAAATATAAATTAAATATTTCTTAGATATATTATTATAATAACTTATTAAATTATCTATTAAAAAATAAAGTTTATGAAATATTTAGGATCTATTTGTATCACAATAAATCATAATAAATTAATAATTTAAATGCAAATTTTTATGTAGTGTTAAATTTTTGCGTACAAACTAAAATTTTATGTAATTATTTATTTAATTTTTATGAGCAAATAAAATAAATAGGAAATTATTTACATGAGGTATGATTAATATTAGTCTTACATAATACTGTTATCAAGAAACAATCAGAGCGTGTATGCGTGACGTATAAAAATATGCCAAAGATAAATATAGAGCAAATAAATTCCAATTTTTCTTATATACAACATTATAAAGATTAATAATAAAATTAAAGATAACAATTCACAAGTAGATTCAATATGAACACATTTAATATAATATATATATTTTTTATTTTCTAATCTATATATATAATAATTATATGAATATATATAATATGCGGGCACTTTTATATGCAGGCGTACGGGCAAGTGTTTTGGGGGGTCAAGGTGGCTCCAAATCAAAAAGTGATCAACATGAAAGTTGTAGATCTCGCCGAAACGAATAACTTTCATGATAATCACTTTTCGATTTGAAGTTGTTTTGACCCTTTTATTGGACCCCGAATAACCGGATTTTCGGGACTTTACTGTAGTACTCTCGCCGCCCCATATTTCGAGACTCAAGTCGAAGGTCAAAACTGATTCAAATCAAAAAGTTATCAACATGAAAGTTGTTCGTCTCGCCGAGATCTACACTTTCATGTTGAACAATTTTCGATTTGAAGCCTCCTTGAGTTTTGCCCGTACGCCCTAGGCCGCACAATATACTCCCCTTATATGACTATATATGTGTAATTAATAATAAAATTAATTTTCTTATATAACGGTTCGCCCCGGTTGAAATGGTTGAACCGGTTAAACCAATTAAACTGAATCTCTCCCTTTATAAGTTCTATGTCAAACCTTGCTTCTATACATTCTTCTCCACGAAAAAAAAAGAGAACCCTAATCTCCATAGCAGAAAAAGAAAGCAGCAACTTATAAAAAAAAACAGGGGAATATAATTAAGAAGATACATCAACCTACAACTTCATGCATATCTTCTACACTCTTTGAAGCAAGCCGGCTTTCCATTCCCCGCCATTTTTGTTGGCAAAAAAAAAAAAACAAAACATAATTATAATAAATCACTGGTGGGCCCCACCGCCCCGCCCCCTAAGGCAAAACAGAGAACTGCTGCATATCAGTACTCCAATAATCCCTGCTTCCGGCCCACTCGCCCAAACCAGCTTCCCCATTCCTGCAACCACCGCCATCATCATCATCATTCATGGCAGCTGGAAAAGCACCATCATGAAGAAACCAAGCTGTTTCAGCTGCTGCTGCTGCTGCAGCAGCAGCAGCAGTACTGTTCCAGCTTCCACCGCCACACTCTCCCTCTGCCTCTGCCTCCGCCTCTGCTCTTCCCCTGCTCCAAAACGCATCACCTGCAGCCTCTGCTGCTGCAGCCTCCAATGGAGGTCTTGATTCATACAGCTCAGAGACTCTATGGAAGACGCAATGCTGCCGTAATTGTGGTGGATGTGCAATTGATCCATGGATGCAGCGGCGCCGGCGGTGAGCTCAGGGACGGGATTCATATTAATATTGCCGGCGGCGGCGCCGGCGATGGTTAGGGGTAAATGGGAGAAATTAGAGGAAGAATAAGATAAAGATGATGGAGAAGAGGATTTGGATTTGGTCTTGCTCTTCCGGCATCCGCCGCCGACGGGGACGTTGCGCAAAGAACCGCCTTTCGTCCAGTAGCGGCGGCAGCTCTTGCAGAAGTAGCGGGGCTGCGAGAGGCTGTAGTTGTTGTAGTAGCAGAATTTGGTGTTTGGGGAGTTGCAGCGGGGGCATTTGAGGTTCTGGGCTGGAGGAAGTAGGCCGGCAGCGGCGCCGGTGCCGCCGAAGCCACCGCCGGAGGAGGTTGGCTTTGATTTGGAGTTGGTGAAGGGTGCTGCTGAGGGCATCATGTCCTCTTTCTCTCTGTGTGTGGAGAAGTGGTTGTGTGATTGGTGATGGTGAAGGGTGTAGAGAGGGGGGCCGGGTTTATGTGGCTTGAGTTGGATATCTTGGAGGAGAGGGAGGAAGGGGGAGGCTCATAAATTGTCTCATATGCATGGGTTTCAGATGAACGAAAAGGACGTTTTTTTTTCAAAAAAAAAAACAAAGAAAAATTGCGCCTGTGATTATAATCATGTAGAGGAGGAAGAAGTTGAGGATAGTTTAAAATAGGAAGGCGTTTTTGTCTTGTTTGTGAGCAGATTTGATGGTATGATTCATGATTTTAATGACGAGATCATTTCCCACAAAATATGATCGTACTTCTCTAATATGGCCGTATTAAAACGTGATCCGTAGGAATAAATAAAAAATGTGTCGTTTATTGGAGGGATTATACGTACTAAAATATTTTGCTTAAAATATAGGGGAGAAATGCTTCATATATATGCTGCTATAAAATTTTAATATATTTTATATTAACATACAACATTAATGGCTTGCTAAAATTTATGGAGGTTGTTAGGATCAAAAAAACATTAATCGGGTTCAAAGATTTTAATCCTAAAAGTATTTTACTAGCAAACACTTCTTTCTTCTTCTTCTTTTTTACGGGTGTCTCAGCCGTAGACCAGCCATTTTTTTCTCGCCCTTGAAATTTCTTGGGGGAGTGTGGTTCAGGTCGTTGTTCACGACATTGTAAAGATTTCACATCCCAAGAATGCTTCAAACAATCACGGAAAGCAACACCAAAAAATAATCAGAACAAAAATACGCAGGATTCAAAATAGAGATAAGATTGTTCACCGCACGACATCAACAATATGCATGAACATACAGGAACATACAACCAAACATACAAGAAAACAAAATTTGGTAATTGCAAAACCATCAAATCAGTCCTATAATTTTTGCTGTTTTATGAAATTAGTTCCACAATTATTATTTGTTTGAAATAAGTCCCTCTTCTCTATTTTATAGCTTATATAAGTCCTAAATAATTTTTCTGTTAAGTATTTGAGGGCAAAACAATAAAAAATCATTAATTTTAAGAATAACCTAAACCTAAACTTTGCAATCTCCCTCCAGGCGCTGCCCCCATTTTCCGATTAAAATTATAGCTGCCCCATTTCGCGATTTCTATATCTTTACCGATGGTGCTGCCCCCAGATCGCGATTTCTCCCTCCCAGTGGTGCTGCCCCCAGATCGTGATTTCTCCCTCCCGACGCTGCCCCCATTTCGCCGTTTCTCCATCCCAACGCTGCATCCATTTCGCCGTTTCTCCCTCCCGACGCTACCTCCATTTCACTGTGAGTATGTATGAGCACTGTGAGGGTTCGATACTTTTGGTACATTTTGGCAGTGAGGGTTCGAACTTTTGACAATGAGAGTTCGATAATTTTGGCAACATCTATTCCATTTCACTGTGAGGGTTCGGTACATTTTGATGGTTTGCTTTTCCATTTCACTGTATTTGTTCTAATTACTGTTATTTTAAAATTTTAAAATCAAATGTGGCTATTTTGTTAAATTTCTACAATCACCAATTAAGTTGCTTTCCGTTAGTAGTTTCCGTTAATTAGGACTGATTTCAGCATTTTGGTAAAAGTGGGGAATGATTTCTTACTTTTATGACTTGAGGGACTGGTTTCATAAAGTAACATAAGTTGAAGGACTGATTTGGTGATTTTTCCTATATATATATATATATATATATATATATATATATATATATATATATATATATATATATATATATATATATATATATATATATATATAATTACCCAAATCATTTCTGTAAATTACCGTAATTAGTGAGACCTGTACAACCTCGGACTCGCGAGAGATCCTCAAGGCGCGAATGGTCGAGGCGGGCGAGCGGAATTGATGGGCGAGTGGGACCATGTGGTCCACTCGCAGGGGGCGAGATAAGTGGCCTCTGCAGTAGGCAAAACGCCCCTCCTGAGGGCGCGAGAAGGCCTATGACCGCGAGAAGACCTCATAGCAAAGGATATTGGCGAGACGAGCTGGAGGGCCCGTCTCGCCGTCGGGTGTTCCCCCACTCATTATACAGAAGAAAGACCATTTTGACATCTAGGCCCCAAGGGGATTTTACTCTTCTACCCCTAATATTTTTACTCTTTTGCCCCTGGTGGTCTACATATAGCTTCTCAGAGCAGCGGAGTTTGGCTGTTGACAGACCCAACCAAGTGTACTTAGGTAATTTCAGGTCAACCAAGTATGGTTATTTGCAGATCCAATTCAGAAAACTATAAATTGACCCAGAGGGGTTCTTTAAACACAGACTTTTGCTCGGGACTTCCGAGGATTTTTCTGTGCTTTCTGAGGAGCTCTGAGCCCAGCTTTTGGCTTTGGAGGGGAAGCTCTCAGAGATCTTCCAAGTAAGCGGTGGGACCTCCCTGCTGAGGCCTTGGGTCAGTTTCTAGTCCTTCACGACCAGTCGGAGGTCAAAGCTTGGGACGAGTAAGTGTTGGCTACGCCCCTATTTTTTGAACTCTTTCTATCGAAGTCAGATTTTGGCTTCAACAGTTCTGGTGCGGTGAGCGTGGAAGGTAGCTGATACAAGAAAAACTTGAGTTTAGTCCGATGGCAGGAGGTGAAGGTAAAGGATCTAGTTCAGGAGGTTCCCCCTCCCGGGGAGAAGAGGCGACAAGGAAGATGCTGAATGACTTCAAGCGAGAGGTCATGCAGACCATCAGCTTGGCCTTCTCGGCCAGAAGTGAGTGGGCCACACCTCAGGTCCCAATAGAGGAGGTCCCGCTCTTGGGCGAGAACGCCCCTGGACAGCGCCCGGGGAAGGTGGTCCCGGCGGAGGCTGGCGAGAGGGACGTGGCGGCGAGAGAGCTCTTCGCAGGCCAGCATCCTGGGAAGGAGATTCCGGCAGAAGGTGGCGAGAGGGAGGCTGTTGTGCGAGAGCTCTTCCCTGGGCATGGTCTTGCGGATCCGGCCAGCCAGCCGAGACCGCGAGATGTGCCCTCTCGTTAGGCAGGTGGCGAAAGCCCATTTAGTGAGCTCATCATCTCGGCTCAGGTGCTAGAGGGGTTCCGGGAGCCCGACATGTCCTACTACTCGGGGAAGGATGACCATGTACAGCACGTGCAGTGGTTTGAAGATGTCATTTCGATAAGGCAGATGACGGATGCCTTCAAGTGTCAGCTATTTGCCATCACGTTGAAGGAGAAGGCCCAAGACTTCAGAGGATTTTTTCTGTGCTTTCTGAGGAGCTCCGAGTCCAGCTTTTGGCTTTAGAGGGGAAGCTCTTAGAGATCTTCCGGGTAAGCGGTGGGACCTCCCTGCTGAGGCCTTGGGTCAGTTTCTAGTCCTTCACGACCAGTCGGAGGTCAGAGCTTGGGACGAGTTGGTGTTGGCTACGCCCCTATTTTTTGAACTCTTATCGAAGTCAGATTTTGGCTTCAACAGTTCTGGTGCGGTGAGCGTGGAAGGTAGCTGATACAAGAAAAACTTGAGTTTAGTCCGATGACAGGAGGTGAAGGTGAAGGATCTGGTTCAGGAGGTTCCCCCTCCCGGGGAGAAGAGGCGACAAGGAAGATGCTGAATGACTTCAAGCGAGAGGTCCTGCAGACCATCAGCTTGGCCTTCTCGGCCAGAAGCGAGTGGATCACACCTCAGGTCCCAATAGAGGAGGTCCCGCTCTTGGGCGAGAACGCCACTAGACAGAGCCCGGGGAAGGAGGTCCCGACGGAGGCTGGCGAGAGGGACGTGGCGGCGAGAGAGCTCTTCCCAGGCCAGCATCCTGGGAAGGAGATTCCGGCAGAAGGTGGCGAGAGGGAGGGTGCTGTGCGAGAGCTCTTCCCTGGGCACGGTCTCGCGGATCGGGCCAGCCAGCCGAGGTCGCGAGATGTGCCCACTCGTTAGGCAGGTGGCGAGAGCCCATTTAGTGAGCTCATCATCTCGGCTCAGGTGCTAGAGGGGTTCCGGGAGCCCGACATGCCCTACTACTCGGGTAAGGATGACCCTGTACCACACGTGTAGTGGTTTGAAGATGTCATTTCGATAAGGCAGATGATGGATGCCTTCAAGTGTCAGCTGTTTGCCATCACGTTGAAGGAGAAGGCCCGGGACTTCAGAGGATTTTTTTGTGCTTTCTGAGGAGCTCCGAGCCCAGCTTTTGGCTTTGGAGGGGAAGCTCTCAGAGATCTTCCGGGTAAGTGGTGGGACCTCCCTCCTGAGGCCTTGGGTCAGTTTCTAGTCCTTCACGACCAGTCGGAGGTCAGAGCTTGGGACGAGTAGGTGTTGGCTACGCCCCTATTTTTTGAACTCTTGTCAAAGTCAGATTTTGGCTTCAACAGTTCTGGTGCGGTGAGCGTGGAAGGTACTAATACAAGAAAAACTTGAGTTTAGTCCGATGGCAGGAGGTGAAGGTGAAGGATCTGGTTCAGGAGTTTCCCCCCCCCCCCCCGGGGAGAAGAGACGACAAGGAAGATGTTGAATGACTTCAAGCGAAAGGTCCTGCAGACCATCAGCTTGGCCTTCTCGGCCAGAAGCGAGTGAGACACACCTCAGGTCCCAATAGAGGAGGTCCCGCTCTTAGGCGAGAACACCCCTGGACAACGCCCGGGGAAGGAGGTCCCGGCGGAGGCTGGCGAGAGGGACGTGGCGGCGAGAGAGCTCTTCCCAGGCCAGCGTCCTAGGAAGGAGATTCCGGCAGAAGGTGGCGAGAAGGAAGCTGCTGTGCGAGAGCTCTTCCCTAGGCATGGTCTCGCGGATCAGGCTAGCCAGCCGAGGCCGCGAGATGTGCCCTCTCGTTAGGCAGGTGGCGACAACCCATTTAGTGAGCTCATCATATCGGCTAAGGTGCTAGAGGGGTTCCGGGAGCCCGACATGTCCTACTACTCGGGGAAGGATGACCCTGTACAACACGTGCAGTGGTTTGAAGATGTCATTTCGATAAGGCAGATGACAGATGCCTTCAAGTGTCAGTTGTTTGCCATCACGTTGAAGGAGAAGGCCCGGGACTTCAGAGGATTTTTTGTGCTTTCTGAGGAGCTCCGAGCCCAGCTTTTGGCTTTGGAGGGGAAGCTCTTAGAGATCTTCCGGGTAAGCGGTGGGACCTCCCTGCTGAGGCCTTGGGTCAGTTTCTAGTCCTTCACGACCAGTCGGAGGTCAGAGCTTGGGACGAGTTGGTGTTGGCTACGCCCCTATTTTTCGAACTCTTGTCGAAGTCAAATTTTGGCTTCAACAAGACCACCCCTCTTATTTTAGAAATTACAAAAAAACTCCCCTTAAGTTTTCATTTCATTACTAAAATCTCCCCTAATCTTTTCATTTCATTGCATACATGAAGAAAAATACCCCCGGACACTGTACATCGAGGGGGTATTTTTGTGCATGGATGTTATGAAATTAAAACTTTAGGGGAGGTTTTTGTAATGAAATGAAAACTTTAGAGAAAGTTTTTGTAATTTCGAAAATAAGAGAGGTGATGTCAGTAATTCAACAAAGTTAAAGGGGAGGTCCCGGTAAATCCCCCCCCCCCCCCCCCCCCACACAGAGATAGATAAATATAGATAAAAGTGATTGCACTTTAAAATTAACACTCCTCCTTAAATTGCGATCGAGATCTCAGTCCCAGCAACCCATGAATGCGCTCAATTGGACTCTTAGAGAGAGACTTCGTGAAGTGTGAAAATTTCTAGGAAGCCAAGAAAAGATCGCAGAAACACTCAATCAAAACCAAGTCAAGTAAAAATCAACAACAACAGAAGCACAAGAGTCTCACCTTGGAATTAACTTCTTATTTACAGGACGAGGTATATATTGTGATACATGATTCACAATGTAACCGATGAAAACAAAAAAAAACAACTACATGCAAAGAAACCGCGCAGTCAAATAACCTAAACCACACAAGCCGCTAACCGCCAGACCTGTCTGCCAAAACCGCTAAATCGCCAAACTGCAACAAAGTCGTGCAAACTGATTGTTATTGAACTCCTGATAAAACAACCTGACCGCAAAGCTAATCGCGAACAGAACTGTTGAACAAAAACAACCTACCCGCCAAGACCGTGTGAACTGTTTCAACTAACCACAACACTGACGAAGAGACTTCAGGCCGCCTAGACCGCAATTTGTTGTATACTACTGGCTGTAAACCGCAAACTATTCCACACTGAGCCTTCTAATTAGTTGCTAGTCGTCCGGTGCTAGCTGCACAGCCTGCACAGTACAAGTCAACTTCACGTAGTCGCGCCGGTTAGAAAAACTTAACCGTAAGTTCAAAATGCTAGTAGAATTCTCACCGTTCTTGATATTTATAACGAGTCGGGGACCCCTATTTATAAATGGCATGGGGAGTGCGGTCGCTGCTCATAGCGATAGGATAACTGTCCATCATCCTACATCTAACACCACATATCCACACAAGAGTGTAGATACCAGAGTCAGACCGCGCGCATTAACCATCTAACCGCTTGTGCAGTAAGAACCACCAATATGTATAGTCGAGCGAACAACAACCTAAGTCTGCGCGGACTTAGAGTAATCCATCCACGCGTCCCGAGCCAGTAACACGCCTATGACGAATTTACAGTCTCCTGCACCAAACTACGCAGCTTTGCGATTTCCGCTTCCAAACCACATAACAATGCAGCACGCGGCTAGGCAACCCACCAGACTTGTCACAATACCGTGAATTGGTCAACACAACCCAGTGAATTCTGGCATCAACCCGTGTAAGCAGGCCACAACGAATTGTGCGGTTAGCCTCCGCAGACCGCTCTAATTGCCTGCCTCCATGAGAGCCAGAGAACCTGATAGCTCTAATCGGACTGTGCGGTCTCACAGTCCAAACCGCAACAGTCGCGGTTAGCCGAATGTTAATCGTCCGATTACCTCCTGTGGTGCTTACTGATCCAGACCGCAAGAAGTGAAACAATAGCCACAGTCCGGCTATCCGTTAGACCGGCAGCGGTCGCTACGGTTTGTGTGGTCTGCCTAAACAGACAGTCCACTTCCACTTCAATAAATTCAACACTCCCCCTTGAAGTGGGAAGTGGAAACCAGCCCGAGCAAACTCCGTAACCGTGTAAACTGTCTCTTCGATAACAGATTCGTGAAGATATCCACTATGTTGTCCCGAATTTACATATATTCAACCATCAAAGACCCCTCCAGCACCTTATCATGAATGAATTAATGCTTGATCTCGATGTTTTTGGTCCGCACATGTTAAACTAGATTATTATCTTGTTTGAGAGCACTCTCGTTGTCACCGCGTAGCAAAGTAGAACCTCACAACTCCTCACTGATGTCCTCCACTAATATACTAAGTCAAATGAGGCTTCTGTAGCTCCGTCATATACTGACTTACTCGGCCCACAATATAAGCAATATCTGGCCTTGTAATCATCAAATATATGAGACTCCCTACGAGAGCCCGGAACACCAAGGGATCTGAAAGAACCCTTCCCTCATCACGTGGAAGTTTTAGACCGACTTCCTATGGAGTTGAGCCACTCTTCCCTTCCAATATGCTGAACTGCTTAACGATTCTCTTTGCATAGCCCTTCTGGGAAACGAGCACACAGCTCTTCTTCCTCTCAATCTTGAGTCCAAGGAAATGGTGGATCTCCCCAAGATCGTTCATCTCGAACCTGATAGCAAGCTCAGACATGAGCTTAGCTACCTCTTCCTCCGAGTTCCCTGTGACGATCATATCGTCAACATACAACAATACAAAGGCCTTAAGCTCCCCTCTGTTCTTAACAAACAGACTTGAATCTGAGTCTGAAGCAAAGTATCCACAGAACTTGAGGTATTCTGTGATATTCCTATACTGCGCCCGAGGTGCCCACTTCAGACCATAGAGAGCCTTCTTCAGCTTGCAGACCTGTCCTGAATGCTTTTCAGAAACATAACCAGGGGGTTGCACCATAAAATATCCTTATTAATCTCATCGTAAAAAAAACATTCTTTACGTCGAGTTGTCAAATCCTCCATACCTGGCAAGTCGCCAAAAAAATCACCACACAACAAGAAAGATCTTACTAGACATGATTATAGAAATTTAAATGCTACATGAATTTGCTTTGAGATCTTGCTTCAAGGCTTTCTTCCTTCTTATCAAAGCATCCAAACCCTAGCCTCTTTCTCCTTCTCCAAGATGATGACACTTAGATCTCTTCTCTCTAATGTATTTCGTATATCCCTTTTAGGTATGAGATTCCCCTCTTAAAAACGAGCAGCTCTCTCCCAATATATGTCTCTATCTATATTTAAGTTTGACCAAAATTCGAAATTCAAAATTTAAAGCCGTCCAAAATTTATTGTAACAATTGAAAACAAGTTGTTGTAATAACTACACAACCAAAATATATGTCCAGCTTTTACTTCTCCGGTCCTATTTTCACAACATTTATAGTAAGAAAACATAAGCAAAATAACTTAATTATCCTTAAATAAAATAAATATAATTGTATGCATATTTATACTTATTTAAATCATTTTTTCATTTATGATCAATGTTATGTCAAAATAAAGAGGTAGATTACTTCTTTTTGAGAAATTATCAACGTAAAAAATGTTTTTCTTCACGACAGCCTAGAGGAGAAGATCTACATAATACAACTTGAGGGGTTTATTCGATCCGATGATGAGAAAATTGTGTGTAAGCTGAAGAGGTCTCTTTATGGTCTGAAGCAGACTCCAAGAATGTGGTATAAGAGGTCTACACTTTCATGACATCACACGGTTACAGTAGAAGCCAGTATGATAGTTGGGTCTACTACATATTTCTCGTTGTTGACAATATTTTGATTTTAATGCTCTACGTCGATGACCTGTTGATTGTCTGCAAGTCAGTCCAAGAGATTCTGATACTGAAGCAGAAATTGAATGCTGAATTTGAGATGAAAGATCTTGGTCATGCTTATAAGATCCTTGGGATAGAGATTAAGCAGGACAAAAAGCGAGACATATTGTGGCTTTATAAGATTGGCTACATTCAGAAGGTATTGGAAAAGTTCAATATGGTGGAATCTAAAACTGTTGCGACTTTTTGGAGACAACAATTTAGATTGTCATCACAGTAGTGTCCAGGTACAGAGGAGGAACGCCAGAAGATGCTCAGAGTGTCGTACGCCAGTGCGGTAGGATGTTTTATGTATGCGATGATATGCACGAGACCATATATCGTTAATGTAGTGAGTGTTGTTAGCAGACACATGTCAAATCTAAAGCGACAACACTGAGAAGCAGTCAAGTGGATTCTGCGATATTTAAAGGGAACACCAGATATTGGTCTACTTTTCAAAAGGAGTGAAGTTGTTGGAGCCCTAGAGGGCTTTGTTGATCCCGACTACGCAGGTGACCTCGACGGGAGGAGATCTACTTTTGGGTACATATTTCTTCTAGGTAGAGGTCCTATCAATTGGAAAGCTACTCTTTAGGATATAGTAGTTATGTCCACAACATAAGCATAGTATATTGCTGCGGTGGAGGCTGCTAAAGAAGTTATTTGGCTCAGGGGTCTAATCTAGGAACTCAGGATTTCTTGAGAGTCGGTGAAGTTGCACTGTGACAGTCAGAGTGCAATTTATCTTGCAAAGGACCTGATATACCATGTAAGGACAAAACACATTGATGTGCATTACTATAAGCCAATGGAGTTTGTTGGAGGAGGCGACATTCAGTTACTGAAAGTGCCCACTAAGTTGCAGACATGTTGACGAAGCCCCTAATAGGAGTCGAGTTCAAGCACTGTTTTGACTGGGCTCACATTTGTGCTTGCTGATCGTGATGACCTTAGGGAGAGGGGGTGTTTCTTTTGGAAGAAGATCCAACCTAAAGATCGAGCTCAAATCGCAATGGGCGTCAATGTGAAGATTGTTGTATAATACCGCTCTTTGCTTTGGCCAACTGAACCAGGGAATTCATGTGAGGACTTCATATACAATGTTTTTGATGGCGGCTTGGTTTGTGTGGGTTAAGAGAGAGGAGAGAAAGAGGGTGCGTGCTAGGGCTTTTTGCAAAGTTGTGTGGAGCCGTGATCTTCTCGCCGCCACCGAGGTTCCATTTCTACCCTGGACCGCATGCCAGATTCCACCGTCTCCTGGGGGGCGATCGTCCGAGTGCTTTGTCATTGCATGTCTTTAGGAGGAGTCGGCTCCTGTTCTTGTTTCTCTCGGTGGAAGTTTCTCATCCAGGGAATTAACAGAAAGTCAAGCAAGGAGTGTTCAGTTCTTTGGTTCTCCATCAAATCTGTAAGGAAGAGTTTGCCCTTTCTTTGGGGGGTGTTAGGTTGGTGGCTCTGATCGTTGGGGAGTCAAAAAAAAAATCTTTTTTCCTCCAAGTTTTTTCCTTTTATTGCTCATCTCTATGTATATTTAAACTCTCTAATTATATTGGATCTTCTCTAGTGCTCTTCCCGTGGATGTAGGAGGTCTCCGAACCATGAAAATTTCTTGTATTGCCTGTGTGTGTTTGATTTATTTTTGTTGCATATTTCTCTTATATTGTGCTATTGTTATTTTGTTGTGTTTCGCAGTGTCGGGACATTGCCGTGGTATTTTTCAGAAAATTGCACGTCAAAGACGTCTTTTGTCTATTACTGCGATTTTCTTTAACTGATTGTGCGTCCGACTCGCCTCCAAACTAAGCGGGTCCTGTCGCTGACCCACAACAATATATAATCAGATGATTATTATGCATATGATGACATCACACTTAAATACATGTAATAATAATAATAACCAATCCGAGCCATCCACATTAAGGCTATGTTTGGCATAGCTTATCACAACTTATTTGTTCTGTTGAGGTTGGACAAAAACGTCATTGTCATAGAATATATATTTGATATGACAAATGTTACTACTATTATCAAAAAAATAAGTTTGGGGCATAAGATTTTGATATGACAATGACATTTTTGTCCAACCTCACAGGAGCAAATAAGCAGCTCCAAACGCAGCCTAAATCAACATGGTGCATCCAAATTAGGCTCCATTTGGGGAGGCCCGGTTCATGCGATCGTAACCGCTTGACCGGTAAAAATAAGTCCCCCAAATAGAGCCTTAATTGGGTCTTAAAACGCATGCAGACCGAGCCCTCCTCCTCACTCTTCTCCCGCGGGTTTCCAAATTTACGAAAGAACCCGAACCCAACAACTTCTCGAGGCCTGCCTGGGCCAATCAGCGCTTTATTATATGTAGGCCAGGTTGCTACAGGCCTACAGCTTATAAACGTTAAATTCAAACTCCCGGCGAGCTTAGCAGGTGCGGCGAAGTATGCCGTAGTACGGCGATAGAGGGCGGGGCAGCCGGGCAGACGGGCAGGGCAGGGTACTGGGAAATCTAGGGTTAGCCGCGGAAGCTAGTAAGGGCCCACTTCGCTTCTTTTTCTGCCATTGCTCGAAACCCGAGAATTAGACATTTCCTGCGAGCGGGCCCCGCTAATCAAGTAGGGGGCATTTTCGGAAGAATTATTTTGTGGCATCATCGTCATTAAAAAGTAAGATTTGATGAGGGAAAAACAAAGTATGTTTAGTGTTTGTGCGTAGTGCGCTTGAGCTAAATATTTGCATTCAAGAATAATTAATGAATAATTTCATACCCCTAAATAAATACAGGGGGTGTTTGTCTTGTCTTGTCGTAATATATTATTAATTATTAATTATTTTCTTTAATTTTAGATTTTTCTTGGATCTGGGTCCCAAACCACCTCTTTGACCAATAAAAGATCAGCATTGTGTGGGACTCATGCAAAAGTGACTCACGAATGTGTGGGCCCCCATCATCTTTGCAAGCGGCTCATTGGTCCACAACGCAAAAATTTCCCTTAATTTTACACTCTTCCAAAATTTTAGGGATAATTAAGGAATTTTTATTTTTTCTAATTAAAGTAATCAATGGAATATTGTCGGGGATCCCAACCGTCAAAAAAGATGTGTATAACTTTTTCTGTACACACCTGTGTATAGAATCCGCGTTCAAGAGTCACCACTAATTGTCTCGGAACAACGAGAAAAAGTTTCCCAGAAAATTTTGTGACGTTCAGTTAACTTTTTTTTGACAATAAAGTTTGATGACAATTGCAGAACATGCAACTATTAAATGGACGTGTGGCCATCAATAGTCTTGGAGTCGTGAGAATAAGCTTACATGAGTTTTTTTTAGAAGGATTCGACAACTATTATTTTTTTTTCAGTTCAATTTTTCTGATCCTCCAGTGCTGCAGTTTAACACTTTAATTTATATGTGAAAATTGCGGTTCAGTTTTAGACATATATATAGCTGTAGTTACAGTCTTGGGACAGAGAAGGTAAAACAAAAAAACGGAGGAATACAGGTGCAGCAACTGTTCTGCGAGAGAGTAGCGCTGTCGTTCATTAGGGTACTACGCTTGAGCTGTTACGGTTTCGGTTTGGTTCCGGTTCTACTAAAATTATGAACCGAACCACAAAGATAATGGTTCTTCAAATTAAAACCAAAACCTTATTTGGTTTGGCTGGTTACGGTTCTAGTTCCGGTTCCTACTTAATTTTTGGAATCGTCGTGTCAACGGTTCCGGTTCAACAAGACCCAAAACCAAACTGACCACTAATGGTTCGGTCCGGTTGCATGCGGTTCGGTCCGGTTCATATTGGTTCAAACTAAAACCAAAATCAAACTTGATGAAATGAAATAAAAGCGGGCTGCAAATAGTAAAACTCAAAAAAATATCGAAATATAAATAATTATGTTGCGCACTTCTCGGCGGTCTTTTCAACGATCGGTGGGAAAGTATTAATCGCATTCCTACGCGTGTAGCCTTGCCACGACTTCTACTTGGCTTGCGCACGTCTTGTCGGCATGCATGCTCAATCGTAACAACCGGCTAGAATTAGTTATCTTTCATGATTACTAATAAATATTAGTTGTATATCTTCTATATTTTTTAAATAAAATATTTCAAAAAATATATATAAGTAAAATTGAAAATATATTATATAACTGTATAAAAATCAAAAGTGCACTGCAAAAATTGACTCCAAACTGCATCAATGTCAAACCATACCGCGCAGTTTTTATGCGGTGAAGTTTTGTTAGGTCCAAAATCGACCCCCTTTAGTGCGTTTGCGGTTTGTGTTCAAACTACATCTATTTCACTCGTAATAGTAAGTATAAATATATAAATTATAAAATAATAACAATATAATAATAATAATAATAATATTAAATAGGTTGTCATTCTGTTCTACTTCGGTTCGGATCGGGTCTAAAAATCTTGAAACCGCTTAAGACTTGTATATTGCGGTTTCGGTTCCGGTTCCGGTTCTGGTCCGTATAATAAAATGTAAGAACCACACCCGGACCAATGTTGTTCACGGTTCCAAAATTCAAACCGGAACCCGAATAATATGCGAACGGTTCGGTCTAGTTCTTTGGGCTCCGGTTCAGTTCCGATTCGATTTGTGGTTTTTGGTTTTAAATGACAGCTCTAATTACGCCATTCTTGTGACTAAAAAGGAGGGAAGATTTTTTTTAGGGGATTGTTATAAGCAAATCATGTTTGGCTATTAGCAAATCTTAGTTATTAGCAAATCAACTTTTTTGACAATAGTTATTAGCAAACATTTTTGTTATTAGCAAACCATGACCAAAATTAAAAAAAAATGATTCTCTCGAAAAATGGAGGTTTCATCCAAAATTAAGGTTTTGATTTTCTTTCCCGAAAATATTACAAAACTTAAAAAAATGATTTAGCATCTTCATCCTTTTGGTTCAAAATCTTCAAGCCCTCCAAATATTCATATATTTGGCCAAAAAAACACTAGTTAGCACTGTATGCACTAAAAGTAATGATGTTTTCAAATATTTGATAAAAACTAACCATATTGATTCCATTGACTATGTTTTCCAACTTAGAGTTTGTCTTCAATCTCTCCAAAATAATGTCCGTCAGATGTCTTCCTTTGTACTCAACTCAGTTGAGAGGTCACTTCTAACTTTAATCCAGTCATCAGATATATTCAAAGCTTCCGCAATAACATGATAACCACAATGTCCGTCAGATGGCGCATAATAAACATCTACCAAATTTTCAGCAAATTGTAGTGGAAGTTATCGACGTACCCGATCAAAACAATTGTTTTTTTGAGCTATTTGACTTCTAGATGACTTCTTCAAGTTTCGCAATGAGAGTGGAGCATCCATCAAAACATGCTCAAAATAAGCAAATATGCTTGAAATCATGCTTGAGTAAACGGATATCTGAAATAATCTAGCAATCATAGGCTACCAACTTGAAATCTGGAATAATCAAAAACAGAAATCCGAAAAATAATCTAGCAAACCACAGAACGCTAAACTAAAGTAATCAAAAACTAAACTTGAAATCCTGAAAAATCTACAAAAAACTTACCGTAATCGCCGAATCGGGCGTTCTGGAAGGCGATCCACAAGCCGAAGACAGGAGGAATCCGTCGGCCGCTAGTCGCCGGTCTCCGCTAGTCGCCCGTCGCAGCCTGTCGCCGGTCGCCGCGATTCGCTTGGGCGGAAAAACGCCGGTCGCCGCGATTCGCTTGGGCGGAAAAACCTAAACCCTAAAATCGCGATTGAAGGAGGAGTGAAAACACGGGTTTGCGCGCAGCCAGCGGAAAGAATAAAAAGAGAAGTTAAGGGGAAAAAACCGGGGTTTTTTTTGAGGTGCTAGCAGCCAAATATGGTTTGCTTATAACAATGCCCTTAAAATTAGAAGAGAGTTTATTCTGACTTTGTTAATGAATCAAAGCCTTGTAAACTTGTTATTTCTCTTTCTTGCTTTTCCGTAATACACTCTGTGAAGAGGCAGTGGTGGAGAGAGGCAGGAGCCCAGAGTTCAGATGAACATCTATATATCGGGTGTTCTTTGTGCTGTGCTTGTGATCTAGTGGTTTATATATCATATTTTGCTTTCCGTCGTCGGTGGATCTTTGTTTGAGGGAATACGCTTTTTCTAGTACAATTGGTATCAGAGGGGAAGGTTTTTATCCTCCGATGATGGGAATAAGTGTTTTTGGCCGTGCAAAGTATGAACTCGAGAAGTTCAATGGGAATAACGATTTCAGCTTTTGGAGAAGTCAGATGAAGGATGTTCTGATATCGCAACGACTACACAAAGTACTAAATGAGAAGCCAATCAAACCGCCAACTATGTCTGATGAAGATTGGGAGGTGATGGATCCTGGTTCTTCCATCAGAGATCATTTCACAAAGTTTAAGTAGATTGTGTCTAATC
Organism: Platanthera guangdongensis; assembly: GCA_039583875.1. Lineage (NCBI taxonomy): Eukaryota > Viridiplantae > Streptophyta > Magnoliopsida > Asparagales > Orchidaceae > Platanthera > Platanthera guangdongensis. Next base: position 136,334,105 of record CM077154.1, on the reverse strand, counting down.
TGTGTGATGTAGATGTAAAAATAGACGATGAAGATCAAGCCCTGGCATTATTCTCATAACCAGATTAGTATGAGAATTTGGTGCAGACCATGTTGTGAGACAAAGAGAGCATCACGATGAATGAGGCCACAAGTGTCTTGTTAAGGAATGAGATTCAGAAGATGACATTGGGAGATGGTCGTGGTGATCAACAGTCGCAAGTGCTCATGGCAAGAGGGAGATCAAACAATAAAGGATTGGGACAAATATCAAGATCTAAATCTAGAACTGGATCAAAGAAGCGAGGAATGCAATGCTAGCACTAAGTAATGTACAATAATCAAAGTTGCAAGGCGATTAGAGTTGGATCTATTCAAATCAAGACTCATTATTGTATTGTGAGGACATTGACAAATGTAAGACATATTATAGCACTAAAGAAGAACGTTCTATCTTTAGGAGCATTATATACAAATGACTACAAATTTGTAGAAGACGATGGAGTATTAAAAGTGACTAGAGATTCTCTTGTAGTTATGAAGGGAAAGATGAGTGAAAATCTTTATACACTCATGGGAAGTGTTGTTTTTTGAGATGCAACAATGAACACTTGCAAATATGAAACAAAAAGACAAAGTTGTGGCACATGAGCCTTGGCCACATATCAAAGAAAGGGATCAAGCTTCTAACACAAAGGAAGCTGCTTGAAGGTATTGAGAAACCATGTATGGAATTCAATGAACATTATATTTTCGAAAAAACAAAATAGAGTTCGTTTCCATACAAGTACATATAAGAGTAAAAGACCCCTAGATTATGTCCACTCAAATGTTTGAGAACCAAATAAGGTAGTTTCAAAAGAAGGTGCTAGATACTATCTAACATTCATAGATGATTACTCATAGTATGTTTGGGTTTATTTCCTTAAATCTAAAGATATGTTGTTTGAGAAATTCAAGGATTGAAAAGCAATGGTAGAGTACAGAAAAGATATAAAGGTGAAGACACCAAGTCTAATAACAACACAAGATACACTAATCATTACTTCAGATATTTCTATTCAGAGCATGACATAGTTAGACATTGGACCATGCCTTGGACCCCACGACAGAATGGTGTGGAAAAAAGGTTCAACCGCACAGTTATGGAGAATGCCAGATATATGTTGTCTAATGCTGGCATGGGACATGAGTGGTGGGCAGAGCAGTTGCCACCTCCACTCACTTGATAAATTGTTCATCGCATTCATCTCTTAATATGAGCTGCTATATGAGATTTAGTCAAGAAGTGTAGCCGACTACAACTATCTTAGGGTATTTGAGTGTGCAATTTATTACCATATAAAGGACAACAAGCTTAATGCAAGATCAAAGAAAATAATTTTTCTTTTCTACTAGCATCCAGTCAAGGATTACGAACTTTGGAGCATTGAAGATAAGAAGTTTGTAGTAAACCAAGATGTGTTTTTTGATGAAGAGTTATTGCTAGGAACGAGGAGACTTCCTACTCAAGTAGATCTAAAAGACTCCTCTGTATATACATATATGGATATGACAGACTTTAATGTTGATCAAGGAGATACCACGACAACCATAGTAGAGAGTTCAATTGAGGTGGAGATGCTGCCAACACATGAGAATCAGGACAAAGAGGCTATTATTGAGATGTCATCGTCTCAGAAAGAGATAGAGACTGAAGCTCTAGAGACACCATTGGCTATGTCCAGGCCAAAAAGACAAAAAAACTGTAGAGATTTGGTAATGAGGAACCACTAAGGCACCATAAGTTGTATAATATAATATCATGCGCCTTATAAGTAGAACATGATGAGCCTACAACTTTCAGAGATGCAGTGAACAATGATGAAAAAGAGAGCCTAGTGATAGCTATCAAGGAGAAATGTAGTCCCTACAGAAGAATCACACTTGGGATCTAGTAACTTTGCCTAAAGTCAGAATAACTATTGGTTGCAAATGGGAATACAAGAAGAAGAACACTACAAACCCCGGTGGAGTACAATTCAAGGCTAGGTTAGTGGCAAATGGTTTTGCACAAAAGAAAGGTATTGATTACTATGAGATATTCTCACCTATAGTAAGAAGAGAGTTTATTAGGGTATTATGCAATTCTTGTAACTAAAAAGGTGGGAAGATTTTCTTGATTAGAAGAGAGTTTATTCTAACTTTGTTAATGAATCAAAGTCCTATAAACTTGTAATTCCTTTTTCTCGCTTTTGCGTAATACAATATGTGAAGAGGCAGTGCTGGGGAGAGGGTAGCTCAGAGTTAGGGTGAACCTCTGTATATATGGTGTTCTTTGTGTTGTGCTTTTCATCTCTTAATATGAGCTGCTATATGAGATTTAGTCAAGAAGTGTAGCCGACTACAACTATCTTAGGGTATTTGAGTGTGCAGTTTATTACCATATAAAGGACAACAAGCTTGATGCAAGATCAAAGAAAATAATTTTTCTTTTCTGCTAGCATCCAGTCAAGGATTACGAACTTTGGAGCATTGAAGATAAGAAATTTGTAGTAAACAAAGATGTGTTTTTTTGATGAAGAGTTATTGCTAGCAACGAGGAGACTTCCTACTCAAGTAGATCTAAAAGACGCCTTTGTATATACATATATGGATATGACAGACTTTAATGTTGATCAAGGAGATACCACGACAACCATAGTAGAGAGTTCAGTTGAGGTGGAGATGCTGCCAACACATGAGAATCAGGACAAAGAGGCTATTATTGAGATGTCATCGTCTCAGAAAGAGATAGAGACTGAAGCTCTAGAGACACCATTGGCTATGACCAGGCCAAAAAGACAAAAAAACTGTAGAGATTTGGTAATGAGGAACCACTAAGGCACCATAGGTTGTACAATATAATATCATGCGCCTTATCAGTAGAACATGATGAGCCTACAACTTTCAGAGATGCAGTGAACAATGATGAAAAAGAGAGCCTAGTGATAGCTATCAAGGAGAAATGTAGTCCCTATAGAAGAATCACACTTGGGATCTAGTAACTTTGCCTAAAGTCAGAATAACTATTGGTTGCAAATGGGAATACAAGAAGAAGAACACTACAAACCCCGGTGGAGTACAATTCAAGGCTAGGTTAGTGGCAAATGGTTTTGCACAAAAGAAAGGTATTGATTACTATGAGATATTCTCACCTATAGTAAGAAGAGAGTTTATTAGGGTATTATGCAATTCTTGTAACTAAAAAGGTGGGAAGATTTTCTTGATTAGAAGAGAGTTTATTCTAACTTTGTTAATGAATCAAAGTCCTATAAACTTATAATTCCTTTTTCTCGCTTTTGCGTAATACAATATGTGAAGAGGCAGTGCTGGGGAGAGGGTAGCTCAGAGTTAGGGTGAACCTCTGTATATATGGTGTTCTTTGTGTTGTGCTTTTCATCTCTTAATATGCGCTGCTATATGAGATTTAGTCAAGAAGTATAGCCGACTACAACTATCTTAGGGTATTTGAGTGTGCATTTTATTACCATATAAAGGACAACAAGCTTGATGCAAGATCAAAGAAAATAATTTTTCTTTTCTACTAGCATCCAGTCAAGGATTACGAACTTTGGAGCATTGAAGATAAGAAGTTTGTAGTAAACAAAGATGTGTTTTTTGATGAAGAGTTATTGCTAGGAACGAGGAGACTTCCTACTCAAGTAGATCTAAAAGACGCCTCTGTATATACATATATAGATATGACAGACTTTAATGTTGATCAAGGAGATACCACGACAACCATAGTAGAGAGTTCAGTTGAGGTGGAGATGCTGCCAACACACGAGAATCAGGACAAAGAGGCTATTATTGAGATGTCATCGTCTCAGAAAGAGATAGAGACTGAAGCTCTAGAGACACCATTGGCTATGTCCAGGCCAAAAAGACAAAAAAACTGTAGAGATTTGGTAATGAGGAACCACTAAGGCACCATAGGTTGTATAATATAATATCATGCGCCTTATAAGTAGAACATGATGAGCCTACAACTTTCAGAGATGCAGTGAACAATGATGAAAAATAGAGCCTAGTGATAGCTATCAAGGAGAAATGTAGTCCCTACAGAAGAATCACACTTGGGATCTAGTAACTTTGCCTAAAGTCAGAATAACTATTGGTTGCAAATGGGAATACAAGAAGAAGAACACTACAAACCCCGGTGGAGTACAATTCAAGGCTAGGTTAGTGGCAAATGGTTTTGCACAAAAGAAAGGTATTGATTACTATGAGATATTCTCACCTATAGTAAGAAGAGAGTTTATTAGGGTATTATGCAATTCTTGTAACTAAAAAGGTGGGAAGATTTTCTTGATTAGAAGAGAGTTTATTCTAACTTTGTTAATGAATCAAAGTCCTATAAACTTGTAATTCCTTTTTCTCACTTTTGCGTAATACAATATGTGAAGAGGCAGTGCTGGGGAGAGGGTAGCTCAAAGTTAGGGTGAACCTCTGTATATATGGTGTTCTTTGTGTTGTGCTTTTGATCTAGTGGTTTATACATCATATTTTGCTTTCTATCATCGTGGATTTTTGTTTGAGGGAATACGTTTTTCTCGTACAATATTTTTAGTAACTGGGATCAAACATTGTTTTCTAGTTTTCAGGATATCGGATCAACAAACTGTCATCATCAGCAATCTTTAAATGATGAGACATAATTAACTTGCCTTAGATTTTTAATTCGATCTTATAATTTTTTTCGACAACACAACTATTATCATTGGTTGTGTTGAAATTTGGATACCGGTTCAACGGAGTTCAAATTTAGGCGGTGGTTCAAGTTACTTCTTTCGTCGTCCAATCCCAATGACTGAGTATCTTGAGCCCGGAACTAATTCTTATTGATACTGAGTAGAGGTTTATTGATAAGACCCTCAGGCTACAAAGAAGAGGTCCTGTCACTAACCCGGAAGCTGGATGTCACTTCCCCTCCCTTTACTAAAGTCTGAGCCAATCCCACAGATAGGCAAGAACAGAGAAGACTTGCGCTTCTCTTGAGGGAAGTGAGCATGCCTTGTCTGAAGGATTGAGGGTCATATTTATAGTATTCTAAAAATGATCTGCTGATAGCGAAACTTTGCCTTTTAGAATTACTATCTCCAGCCCTAACTGGATTGCTAACAGCGGGATCCCGCTGTTTGTGAATGTTATTGCCAGGCCTTGGTGGTTTGCGGATACCTGAATTTTCAGGATTACTGACTCGGGCGAGCACGATGGTGAGGAAGGTCTGGGGGCTAACATGTCGTGTCTGCCTCGCCCACCTGTCGATGAGTAAGCCCTTCTACCCAACTCGCCATTTACGCCCGAGCTTCACCAATTTGAGACGACTCCAGTAGACCTGCCAAAGCGACTTGGGGCAAGGAGGCACTTGCCAGCTTGGGCGAGTAGACCCTATCGACTGATCTTGCAATGGTCGCACCTAGCCTATATTGATAAAAATGACCTTTGATGGGGCTTCTCTCAGTCGATACTCTTAATGTCAGTGAGTAGCCCAGTCGATATAGGTTGCCCCCTGTTGATGCTGGAGAGTTCGCTATTAAAACACCGAGGGGTAGGCGAGCCCGTCGAGTCCGCCTTTCCTTCGCCCTCTAGCATGTGACCTACTCGCCGAACACGGGTTGTACAAGTTGCCTCTAGCCATTATTTTGGTGAAGTTGGGCTCAAAAATTTTAATTTAAAACACATCCTAAATTGCTTGAACTTAACTCAAAATCAGCCAATTGCCAACAAAGGTAATGGAGCTGCCATAATTCCTGAGCTTGGTGAACTATTATGGATGATTCTAATGGGGTTCAAGGGCTTCCATTGTGCAACAGTAATACCCAAAAACGCTTAAAATTAATGCAAAGCATAATCCAAAAATTTAGATCATGCACATAAGAGAACAACGAAAAATGTTTCGTTTAAGGAGGTGTCTGTTGATGAATGAATATAAAAATATTTTTTACATCTATATCAGTATCTTCACGAATGCACAAAAATTTGTCGCGCAAATAGCCTCTTGGAAGGAAGAAAACTGCTCATCTTTAAATTAATTATCACAAGTAGAAAAATGACTTTTAGCCACACTTTTTTTTATCACGGGTCAAAAATTGTGTATAACAACTTCTCTAATCAAATAAGCCAGAGGTCATTCGTCAACAAATCAATGTTTTCCGGATATGTCTAAGGCTTCATTTGGCGCGGCTTATTTGCTCGGATGAGTTTGGTTAAAATTAAACGGCATTATCATTGAATATGTTTGACATGACAAAAGTTATGGCCGCTGCAAAAAAATCTAGTTTTGAATATAAAATGTAAGAATATTGAAAGACGGTTCATGATCACCGCGTTCACAATCATCACCACCTCGTCAAACGAAGCCTAAATTTTCCGAGAAAGAGTTATCTCATCAGCACAAGGTGATTTTCACCGCCAAATCCACGAAATAATCAGTATATTCAAATCATTAGTTGAGTTTGGCGGGATGGATCCCGCGTCGCGTCGCGTGGAACGGCCCGCGCGGTCACGTGGAACGGCCCGCACGGTCCCCACCCTTTCGGCAGGGTTGTGGACGGGCTGCAGGCCCACCCCGGCTATCGATTTACGCGAAAATGGACACCACAACCAGGCTAAAAGGTCGAAGGGGATGAATTTGAGGTTCACTAACCTCCTTTGAATGATCCAATGGATGTCTGATGTACGGTCAATTGGAGCGTGCCAGCGAGGCTTGCGGGCAGAGGCTCGTGAGAGCTGAGAATCCCGTGAGACGGGTACCGACAGGTTTCGGTTGGGCCGGGCCGGGCTAGCACTGATGCAAGCTCAGATGGTGGTAACTAACGGCCCACCAGTCCCCGTAGCTGTTGGGCACTTGGGCCGGTTGGATTTAATTTAAGAATATTGCCATCCGCGCCATGAGAATCCCGAGGTTCTCTCTCTCTCTCTCACACTAGATGAATCGGAATTGACAGCTGCGACATTGCGAAGAACGTGAGTACTTAGGCCCTAACTTTCTCTTTCCATCTCTTCGGGCTACTACATTCCGATGCTGTAACTCTTATTGTCCCACATAATACATATGTGCCCCCTTCTCAGCCCGTGTCTTCCATCTTCTCTCTCTAAATTTATTTTCATTTCTCTCTTTGAATCTCTCTCAAGAGTCTGGACTAGCTTCATCTCTACCACTTTGACATTAATCTTGTCGTGATTCACATTTGTATTTTATCAATAGTTGTGTGAATCATGCTTTTATATTTTAAGTAAGCTCTTGCGATTCACATGTGTGAAGACTAAGAGTAACAAATTTCATCTTTATTACCTATGCATGAAGTTGACTATATATATGTAATCTAAGTATTTGTAAGCGAAGTCAAGGAGAAATAATATTCAGCAAACTTTCTTTTTCCCCTCTTTATGCTTCTCTCCTTACAAATACGTACATGTAGAGGGTGAATGATGGGATTTGGCATGTCATGAAAGTTATGTTGGCTTTTTCATACCAATATAAGCTTCATTATTATTTGGTGTGATGTTTTTACTTAGGTGAGTTTGGATAAAAATGTCACTTTCACTTAATGCATATTTGGCCTGACAATGGTGCATGGTGACCGCACCAAGAAACTAATGCTAGTTTTGGGCATACTTGATAGGAAAACCCATTAATTTATAGAAGATTGAGTGCAAGTTTAGCATATAACCCATTAATTTGGGGTGCTTCGGGCCGCACCTCTCATGTGCGGTCTGACCACACACCCTTTAGAGCGTCCGGTGCCGCGTCTCCTCCTCGAGACGGCCCGGGCCGCAACTCTTCCTTGGGCGGCCAGGACCGCATGCACCCCCTAAGTTCACGCTCGTGGCAGGTGCCGAGCGCCTCCGAGTTTGCAACCCGTGCTCACAATGCGATCAGACCGCCTCCGCGCTCACCGCGTGCTCAAAACACCTCCCCACTCCTGTTGTGCAAAACGATGCGGAAAAATTAAAATCAAAGAACCACAAATAATAAACACGATGTGATTTACGTGATTCAGCGAAAAGCGCTACGTCTGCAGAAAGGGGTTGTTAACTATCACCTGTGGGGCTGAAAAGAATAGGTCAATACAAATTACAACACACCACTCTCTCCGGCTCTCAAAAACACAAAAAACTCTAATCTCTTTATATTTATAGGAGAAAATTAAGACAAATATGAAAAGATAAAAATATCTCTCAAAACAATAATATCAACCTCATCTTTTATTTGAAACAAAAACAAATATGAGATAATATAAACTAATGGCGTATGGAACTACACTTGTGCGTGCGTGGCTTTTTTTTTGCCTGTAAACGGACTTTGTCCATCCATCCATGGGCTGCTATGATCGAGTGTCTATGAATTATGCAAAAAATATATGATTAGAATAATAAATTATCATAATAATATGTCTGCACAAAATAGACTCCCTCATAAATATCTCACTGTATATTTTTCGAATAATAATTAGGTATGTGTAGTATTTTATAAAGTGGAAGGGAGTGAAATTCAGGATATGTATTCTTTGATCGAACAGTTGCGAAAAAATAAAGCAAAAAAAAAACAACTCAATGCACGATTTGCAAAGCTTGATCGTGAGGCTCCTGCGCTATCTGCGCTCCTTCCTCTAGGGGGGGTAGCGTAGGAATTTTTTTTTGGTATTTTTCTCTTTTTAAATAGCAAAACATTGAGACTCCGTTTTTGGCACGGTTCTGCAGGCCGTAAACGCAAGTGTTAAAACTGTTAAAATTTCACAAGATGGTCAAGTTGATAGCTCTGATATCAAGTAAAACTTCCTAAGCTATCAGGATGACACCTTGAACAAGCGGGAAACAGGCGCAGGAACACTTCAAACCAAGCTCAGTAAATCAGATGCAAGAACAGTAACAAGCAGATCATGTATTAGCAATCTCATTTACAACAAGAGGTTTACATGAAGAGACATGATTTCGCCAAGTACAAACAGGGAAGCAGAAAATAACAAAAAACAGAAGCCGGGCGGACAGAGGCTGAGACCGCCGAGACCGCCGCCCTTGCCGAACTGAACATCAAAGTCCGCCGAGACTGCGAGGTCGCGCGGACTACTCGTTATTCCAGCTGAAGAAGAGTTGTCCGCAAACTGCAAGCCGCCTGACCGCTGAGGTCGCCTAGCCGCTAGTTAGACCGCAAACAGACCGCTGTCAAACTAATGAACAGACCGCCCAGACCGGCGGACAGGTTATTGAACTGGAATTGCTGAAGGAGAGAAGATCGGCTGACCGCAACTGCGATATGCTGCAAACCGTTGATTGTAAACCACAAGTTTCACTGATCTCTGACCGCAGTCAGCACCAAAGTACTGGCTTCTCAGTGTTAGCCGCATAACCTGCAAACAGCAAACCGGTTAACCTTCTCAACCCGCGTGGACTGAAAATCCGAGGCTGCAGCAATTAACTCACGCTCAACTTATTGTTCATTCAATTAAATTGTGATGTGACGGAGGGTCCTATTTATAGGCGCGGAGAGGAGTGTGATCACCGCCATAGTGGATAGAATCACCACCTCAGCTCGCAGCTAGCATCAAGCAGTCCGCCCAGTCCTCATGAACAAGGGGCGGAAATCAGCCAATCCTCCTGTCACCAAGGTTAGAAGCCAGTCCTCAACCCAGCGGACACCGTACCAGCCCGCAAGCTGCAACGGACACAACAACAGCCCGCACACCTCGCGTACACCACACCAGCCCGCACTAACAATGCCACGACCAACAGGCACAAACCGCCCGGTCAACCAGCGGACTCTGCGGACTTTGCGATCAACCTGGACTTGTCAGAACATGACCAAGTCCAGCAACCAGTGTACCTCTGGCGCGAGCTCCACGGACATGAACTATCAATCCGCTCAGTCCTCTCAGACCGCAAGATACAAGCCAGTTCGCCAAACAACGAACTTCGCGGTTACCTCCTAACCGCTCCACCTGAGATCAAGGGCACAGGACAATGCCGATCTTGCGAGCTCCAAGAATTAACAGTCCGCATGAAGCGAACTCCGCGGACTCCAATCCAGTCCGCCCAAGCCACGGATAATCAACCTATCCGCACAGCTACCTCCAAGATCAAACCACCAGGCTGCAATATACAGACCGCTCAGGCCGCACTACCAGTCCGCCAGTCTGTGCGCCCAGGCCACGCGGTCTGCCCGATCAACCCCCACTTTCACTTCAATAATTTCAACAAAAACATCATTCGTTAAGGATCATCTAACAAACATCATTTCTTTGCACATAAAAGTGAACAAAGTTCCTTAGGTGGGAGTTAACAAATGACAATTTTATCCCCAGGTTCACGACCGCCACCACCGTGCCAAACGGAGCCTGAATCCCATATCTTCTATACGATTCAGCATAACTATAGGTCCCACTCTTCTATCCTGTAAAATTACAAAATAGAACCAACCATCAATATTGACTATGAATGGTTTCATGAGCTCATTTTCAAAAGGATACTTTTGTGCATGCACGCTACCAAATGCAAATTCTAAGGTTCTGTTTGAGGGGATTTATTTTCAACTGTCACGACCACATGAACCAGACAGCAGCACCGAAGTACATTTCGACACAAATTGAACAAAAAAATTAAGAGAGCAAAAAAATTATGTTTCGATTTCTTTGAGAAATTCAATGCTATTCTATTTTGTAATACCTAGGCTTTTACGTTTTAGGTTAATAATTGTTGCATAACATCATTAAACACCTTCTTTAATATTATTATATATGGTCAAATAATAGTAGAAGTGGACGGACAATGTCATTATTAAACACCTTCCCGGTAAATGTTATTATGATTTATGACCATAAATAAATTAAAATTTATTAATCGTCCATCAAATTCATAAAATATCAAATTGATTTTTGTATTACATGGTAATTTTGGATGTTTAGCGGGTTGGTTAATTTAGGGTTTATATTTATTGTATTATAGTAATTATATAAGTATGCAGTAGCAATTATGTATACGTGTATGCGGGTACGCAATTGCGATAATACTCCATCATTGCTCTTTCAACCATTGTAAATAAAGCTCTATTAAGGGCTTAAGGCTGTGTTTGACGCGGCTTATCGTGGCTTATTTGCTCCGATGAGATTGGACAAAAATGACATTGTCATATCAGAATCTTATGCCTCAAATTAGTCTCTTTTTTTGTAACATTTGTAATACCAAATATATATTCTATGACAATGACGTTGTTACGTTGTTCAACCTCACCAGAGCAAATAAGTTGCGATAAGCAGCGTCAAACGCAGCCTAAATCTTACCTTCATATACAGCAAATACTTGATTAATTTACATTCATAGTTGGATACATTATTATGGGAAAAAGCTATGTACTTCAAAATTTTGAAGCAAATAAAAAACATAACGGTTTTCTTTGCCCTCTAGATGGGATAATATAGAGAAGAGACGAGACTTAGCGATAAAAAGAAGGTAAAATGAATCAACATGCATGGACCATAAAAGTGCCCGAGAAGATTTGATCTTACAAAGCGGCAATGCACGTAGCAGCGTTGTGGCTGAGGAGGGGTGAAGCGGGTGAACCCACTGAGGGGTTCTTGAATGTGAGGAGAAGGAAGCATATAGAAGTGCTCGGGGAGGAATGCGGTTGTGCTAACTCATCATCGCTCCTAACATTGAGATGTTTAAATCATATTTCAAACGTCAATGAGGCTTGGCTCAGCTGGGTAAGTTGAGGCTTCATGACAGGGAGGTCATAAGTGTGTGAGCATGAACTGTCAAATTATTTAATAGTTTATTGTTTGATTGATTATTATTTAATGGTGTAATCATTGATAATTAATATTCTCAATGTAACGATGTTTGTCCATATAATAATTAGTTCAAAAAATATCATATTTCAAAAAAATTCTAACAAATAATTAATAACTTAAGGCTCTGTTTGCTTGGGCTGTTGCTGATGAGAAACTGCTGATGAAAAACTGCTGATAGAAAAGATGTTGATTCTAGAAAACGGAGTTTGGTTAAAAAAATTTTTGGGTGAAATGAAGTTTTCAAAACGAAGTTTTGAAAAAGTTGTTTGAAAACAAAACTGGGTTTTTAGTGATTTTTTTTAATTTTAATTACCAACTATTTAAAATATGAAAAAAAATATTTTTTCAGTAATATAACACCAAACACACATATATAACGGTTCATTCAAACATTTTTTTAGACCCAACCATCGCCATTTTGTTTTATGCTTTATATTAGCTTCATACAATTGATCTGCAATAATATTACGTAGCGCGATCATCTCTTCTATACCACCTGCTGTGTCAGTGCATGTTTCTTGCCGCCCTTGTGAGGTCATCTCATGATCTCGATCTCATTGTTCTGATTCACTAAAATCAATATCCACACTCGAAAGATGCCGACGAATGAAATTGTGTTATATAACACACACGCACACACGGACGCACGGACGCACGGATGCAGGGACACACTGACGCACGGACGCAAGGACGCAAGGACGCACGGACGCACGGACGCACGAACACGCACGGACACACGCACGCACGCACGCACACACACACACACACACGCACACGCACACACACGCGCACACACACACGCACACACACGCACACACACACCCACCCACCCACCCACACACACACACAGACGCACACACACACAGGCGCGCACGCACACACACATAAAGGCACACACACACACAGGCACACACACATAGGCGCACACACACACAGGCACACGCACACACACACACACACACAGGTGCGCACATACACGCGCGCACACACACACACACAGAGGTGCACACCCACAGGCGTGCGCACACACACACACAAGCGCGCGCACACACACACACACACACACACAGGCACACACACACACAAGCACACACACACACACATGCACACACACACACACACACACACACACACACACACACACACACACACACAGGCACACACACACAGGCGCGCACACACAAGCACACACACACAGGCGCACACACACAGGAGCGCACACACAAGCACACACACACAGGCGCACACGCACAGGCGCACACACACAGGCGCGCGCGCACTGGCACACACACACAAGCGCGCACACACATAGGCACACACAAAGGTGCACACACACAGGCGCGCACACACACACACAGGCACACACACAGACACACACACACACAGGCACACACACAGGTACACACACATAGGCACACACACACACACACATAGGCGCACACACACAGGCGCACACACACACAGTCACACACACACACACACACACACACACACACACACACACACACACAGGCGCGCACAGGCACCCACATACGCGCGCGCACGCGCACACACACACACACACACACACACACACACACGCAGGCGCACGCACACACACGCGCACACACACACACAGTCGCGCACACACAGGCGCGCGCACACACAGGCGCGCGCACACACAGGCACGCGCACACACAGGCGCGCGCACACACAGGCACCCACACACAGGCACACACACACACACAGGCACACACACAGGCACAGGTACACACACACAGGCACACACACAGACACAGGCACACACACACAGGCACACGCACGCACACACACACACACAGGCACACACGCGCACACACACACAGGCACACGCACACACACACACACACACACACACACACACACACACACATAGGCACACACGCACACACACACACACACACACACACACACACACACACAGGCACACGCACGCACGCGCGCGCACACACACCACACACAGGCACACAGACAGGCACAGGCACACACACATAGGCAGGCAGGCACAGGCACACACACACACACATGCACAGGCACAGGCACACACACACACACAGGCACAGGCACACATAACACACACAAGCACAAACACACATACATCACACTCACACAACAACACACACATATATAACAATCTCAAAAATGGTAGTGAAATGTAGAACTATGTGAAAAAGAACAATCACATAATAAAATGTAGTTTACAATCTCAGAAATGGTAGTTGTTGAAACCGGAAACCGGCCTCTTGTGGAGTTCGACCCTTGGGGAAGGGGTGGTCTCGCGCCTACTTCGCACCTGCAAGAAAAACAACGAGAGAGACAAGAAAGGACAGACCCAAGGGCTCGGCAGGGAGGTCCCACCACAAACCCGGAAGATCTCTGAGCGCTTCCCCTCCTTAGCCAAGAGCCGAGCTAAGGTACCCTCAGAGAACACTTAAGAATGAGGGCAAGAAGGCACTGAAAGCGTGTCCTCTGAGGTACCCCTTGGGTCTTATTTATAGATTTTCAGAATCTGAACTGCCAATAACCAAAAGAACTGACCTGGAAATACCAAAAAGCCCCTGGTTGGGTCTGCCAACAGCCAAACTCCGCTGTTCTGAATAGCTATGCGCAGTCCAACCTGGTCTGCCAACAGCGAGGCTCCGCTGTTCTGAGTAGTTATTCGCACCCCTGGGGAGTCAGCTCGCCTCCGATTCCGTCCGTGGGGGGCGGGCGCGACCTGGCTCTGGGGCTCACCTACCCTCACTGAGCGAGTGCGAGTCGATATGGGCGAGCTGCCAGCCTTTTGCCGGGCGGATCGGCGGTCAGGTCGCATGCAGGGGGATCAGCCGGCGGGCCGCCATCCTTGGGTCCAGCTCGCTCGCCGCGGGTTGCCAGCCCGCTCGCCGCGGGTTGCCAGCCCGCTCGCCTGAGGTGGGCGGGAGCGGGTCAGGCCTTCTGCCGCATAGCCTGTCTCGCCGCCCGGGTGCGGGTCGCGGGTCCAGGCCCGCTCAACCTCCCTGGCTGGGCCCGTTCGCCGGACACAGGGTTGTACACAATCCCCGCTCTTTTCGAGCTTGAATCAAGCTCGGAAAGAATCATCCAACCCGCGTGTTCGGCGAGCACTGTGCTGAGCTGGCAGGGAATCTTTTGGTGGGCCCCCACTATCCGGCTATAAATACATACCGCTGACCCCTGTAGGAGGCTCCCCAGATCCCCTTTATTTTCTCTGAGCAGACTCCTGTTTCTCGATGCCGGTTAGCGAAGAGGTGCGAGCTCGCCTGGCGGCAGCGGTCCTGCAGACTCAGGAGGAGGCCCTCGAGGCCGCCCCATGGCTAGTACGCGGATCTTCCGGCCCTCTCTTCAAGCCGGCGAAGGGAAAGATTGTTAAGCGTTCTCTGGCGGGTGACTGCCCGGCCTCCAGCTCGGCGGCGGGTGCTGAGGTCGTCCCCGGGGTACGTGGCCTTCCGCTGATTATCGTTATTCCCCTGACTCCCTGTTTTGCAGGTAATTCCCTGTGAGGAGGTGGAGAACCGGGGAGAGGATCGTCCCCCGCCTCCGTCGCCTGAGAAGATCGCGAGTTCCCCAGGTCTGGATCGCCCACCTCCGGAAACTCCCCGTCCGGCGGTCTCCCATGGGCTGGGGAAATCTCTTGAGACCCTCGAGGGAGGGAACTTTCAAGGTCGGCCGGGCTCTTCTCGCCCATCTGTCGGTGCGGGCGATGTGCCAACCCCTGGTGAGCTGGTTTTTATCGTTGGGCTTCGTCTCTTGCTCGCTCCCTCTGACTCGCCTCGCTTACAGGCTTCCACAGGGCCTCCCCTGAGACCGAGATGAGCGAAGGGTACTCGCCTCCGCCTGACGTGGACAACGTTTCAGACTACCTGGGCGACCCGACCGACGCGGTCGGGATGAAGGGGCAGGTGACACGGCTGTTCCAGAAACACACACTGATGTTGAAGGAGATCATGAGGAGGTTGACGAAGACAAGGCCGAGACTGAGGCCCGGCTCGCTGTCCTGGAGGGCCCTCGGCGTGAAGCGGAAGACGACGACGTCACCTCGCCGGGCGTGCATATAACGCAGGCCGAGGGACATCTTAGGAGCGCCACAGAGCAGGTCGGCATGGCTCAGCGGGAACTGGTGGCGGTTCGCGACTACCACGATCCTCGCGTGCCGCCGCGAGCGGGAACGAAGAGGCGGCACAGGTGGAAGTGGGTCGAGTACTGACCCAGTTGTTTGCCCCTCGCTCGCGGGATACCGCGGGGTTACCGTCATTTCGCAGTTATCTTGTACTCATAATTGCTCGCGACTCTTTTAGCCCGCCTAGGGGCCTAACTATTTTGTTGCTGAGATGTATTGAAATTATCGCGCTGCTTTTCTTTTGATTTCTGTGTGCGGGTTAAAGGGAAGGGTCCATTCTTCCTTTTGCGCTGATCGGGGCGAGGGCGAGCCGAGGAGCTCGCTAGACGGGAATCTCCCGTCTCGCGCGGCACGGCGTGCGGGTGCGGGTTGGGGTTGGTTCGCCCGCGCCGGTCTCCCGCGGTTGCAGCCGGGCGAGGACCGTGCCGGATCGACCTTTGAGGCGCGGTCGCGCGCGGGAAGTCGAACCGTCGGGCTGTTTTTTGGCTATCCGCACCCCGCCTTTCGGCGGGAAGTTTCCCGCCCTTTTCTTTCCCTATAAATAGGCCTTGCAGGCTCTTATTTCTCCACCGATTCCAAAACATCTTCTCGCTTCCCTTTTCCCGCGAAGTATCGTCTGTGTTCGCCTTCTGGCTTTCTCTCGCGCGTTCGGCTGCGACTCGACGGGAATGGGCGGAGGCGGCGGCGACGCGGACGGCCGAAGCAAATGCGCTTGGACCTTCTCCGAGCATGATTTCCCTCGCGCCGTCATCACAGAGCGCGAATACTTGGAAGCTTTAGGCGACCACATCCCAGCCGGGTTCTCTGCGAGGCGACCCGAAGAGGGGGAGAAGATCAACGACCTGTTTATGGATGAGCTCGCCATCCCTCTCGCTCACTTCGAGGTAGGCCTGCGACTCCCCCTATGGCCCGAGGTGCGCCAGGTGCTAAAATACTTCGGGGTCGTCCTGGGCCAGATGACCCCGAACTCCATCGCCGTCATGATGGGGTTCGCCTGCTTCCTGCGAGAGGAGCGGGTGGAGTTCAGCCTCGCAGTATTCCGGAAGCTGTTCTCCTTCAGGGCGAACCGAGACGGGACGGCCTACTTCTCCAGCGCCCACCTCAAGGTGCGGGAGACCGTTAACAAGAGCCACAACTGGCTGAAGATGTTCCTGTTCGTCAAAGGGGACCTCGGCAACATGCCCTTCTCGCCGGTGCAGCTCAGCGAGGCGAGCTACCGGCCACCCAACCTAGGCGGCCATGAAGCCGACCTGTTCGCGTTCTTCGTCGGGAAGAACTTCGAGGTCGCGTTCTTGCGCCGCCACCTCGACGATCTCGCGGCTGTCCCGCCGGGGGGAGGTTTGCCACTCGTCTCCATTAGTCCTTACTTTCCCACTCTTCTTTCATCTCATCTTCCCTCCTTCGCAGGTGAACGCGACATACCTCTTCACCCCCCTTATGAGAGCGCTCGGATTCCCCCCGGGGTTCTCGCCCGCGCCCAGGCTGCGGATGCCGCCCATCGCGACATCTCATCGATCCCGGCCAAGAAGCGACCGGGCGGCGGACAGTCAGCGCCTCCGCCGAAGTCGGCGAAGACCGCGGATCAGCAACCCTCCGCGAGACAAAGAAAGGGCAAGGCCCCCGCGGTCTTGCCGACTGAGGCCCCCTCGCCCCCTCTGGTTGTTTCGACCAGCGACTCCCCGGTCGGGGCGGCGGGCACCTCCGCGCCGCAGGGCGGGTCTGAAGCCGCCGCGGAGCCGGTGCCGAGAGGGCATCGGAACTTCGGCTACGGCGAGAAGTACTTGGACGAGCTTGGCGTCCCGCTCCTGGCGTGGGACAAGGAGTCGAACCGCGCGACGATCTCGACCCTGCTGCCGAGCTGGATGGAGCAGGATACCATCGGCGGGGAGGCGTACAGCCTCTCCTTTGGTCTGTACTCGCGTGAAGACGCCGCCATTTATGACAAGGAGGCGACGCGAGTGCTGATTCATGAGAGCTCGCGGGCCCAGCTGCGCGGTCTGGAGCTGGCTCACATGGTGGGGAGGCGCTGCACCCAGGTGGAGCGGAACGCCGCGTCCATCCAAAAGATGGCGGATGAGAAGGAAGAGGCTCGGAAGCTCGCCCAGGCGGACGCAGACACTCACAGGAGGCGAGCCGACGCGGCCGAGGAGACCCTCGCGCGGTACCTGGGCGGGGTGGTGCGTGCTCAACTTGAATCGTACTCCCTCCTTTTCGTGCACACAGCTCACGATTATTCTTATTCATTTTTCCCCAGGACGCGGCGACGGCGAGCCGGATGGGTGCCGAGATCGCCACCCTTGGCCAAGAAAAGGCGGCGCTGGAGGCGCGGGTACGCGAGCTGGAGGCCGCCGCCGCTGTCCCTCCTCCAGACAGCAGGGTCTGCCCGCGCGAGCATCTCTCCGACTACGACCTGGAGGTGCTAATGCAAAGGAACGCGGCCAGCGCAGCGAGATACACGATGCAAACGCTGCGGCGCGCGGATCTGCTTACAAGCGAGGCAGCGGGACTCTCGGCGAAGGACGTGGTGCCGGCGCTGTTTCTTCCCGTGCCGGAGCCTGGCGACAAGGCCTTCCAGCCGCTTTAGGGTTTCTAGATCTCGCGTTTCCCCCCCTTTTTGTAATTTACTTTGTAGATGAACATTATGTATAACAATCTGGTCTGAGATGTATGCGCGAGTTGCGCTTATACTTTATATTTCTACCTATTGTTCCTTTCAGCTATTGTTCCTTTTTTATTTCTCGCCTGCCTTGTTTTTCCAACGATGTCATTGCCGGACGGCGCGACCCCCCTGCGGTCCGGTTCTGACGAGGTGGCTGCCCGTCCGCCGAGCGAGGCGAGCTGCCCGTCCTCCGAGCGAGGCGAGCTGGCTCGTCCGCCGAGCGAGGCGAGCTGGCTCGTCCGCCGAGCGAGGCGAGCTGGCTCGTCCGCCGAGCGAGGCGAGCTGGCTCGTCCGCCGAGCGAGGCGAGCTGGCTCGTCCGCCGAGCGAGGCGAGCTGGCTCGTCCGCCGAGCGAGGCGAGCTGGCTCGTCCGCCGAGCGAGGCGAGCTGGCTCGTCCCTCGGCCGCATGCTTAATTCCCTGTGGACTCTCGCCAGGCCTTTGCGTTTACTCGACCACCTTTCCTGGGGTCTGAGGATGGGGCCATGCTAGGCCTTTCCCTCTTTTTGACTTATTCTTGTGATTCCGTCTTGCTGCGCACGCTTTTCGAGTAGTTCCCGGCCTTGCCGGCTAGGTGGGAGTCCGACAACGCGATTTGTTCTGGGTCGCAGGTCGTTGCTTTCTGAGTCGTTCCATCGAGTGACTTCCGGTCCTGCCAGCTAGGTGAGAGCCTGGCAGCGGGATCTTCTCGAGGCTAGGGATGACACCGAGTGACTTCCGGCCCTGCCAGCTAGGTGAGAGCCTGGCAGCGGGATCTTCTCGGGGTCCAAACGCATTCTCCATCGAGTGACTTCCGGCCCTGCCAGCTAGGTGGGAGCCTGGCAGCGGGATCTTCTCGAGGCTAGGGATGACACCGAGTGACTTCCGGCCCTGCCAGCTAGGTGAGAGCCTGGCAGCGGGATCTTCTCGGGGTCCGAATTCATTTCATCGAGTGACTTCCGGCCCTGCCAGCTAGGTGGGAGCCTGGCAGCGGGATCTTCTCGAGGCTAGGGATGACACCGAGTGACTTCCGGCCCTGCCAGCTAGGTGGGAGCCTGGCAGCGGGATCTTCTCGGGGTCCAAATTCATTCCATCGAGTGACTTCCGGCCCTGCCAGCTAGGTGGGAGCCTGGCAGCGGGATCTTCTCGAGGCTAGGGATGACACCGAGTGACTTCCGGCCCTGCCAGCTAGGTGGGAGCCTGGCAGCGGGATCTTCTCGGGGTCCAGACTCATTCCATCGAGTGACTTCCGGCCCTGCCAGCTAGATGGGAGCCTGGCAGCGGGATCTTCTCGAGGCTAGGGATGACACCGAGTGACTTCCGGCCCTGCCAGCTAGGTGGGAGCCCGGCAGCGGGATCTTCTCGGGGTCCAAATTCATTCCCACTCTCTGAGCAAGCCTAGGTATGACAATCCTGGGGGGAGGGAAAAGACAAGCTTCATCATAATAAATCGTGTTGCTTACAGGAAATTAGGAAAAAAATCTCTTCAAGTCGTCTCCACTCCAGGTGAGACTCAGGGCCTCGCCCTCTACATTTTGGAGCCGATAGCCCCCCGACTTCAAAGCTTCCTTCACAATGAATGGCCCCTCCCAGCTGGGGTTGAGTTTCCCTACGGACGCTGACCGCCCTGCCGCGTCCACCTTCTTCAGTACCAGGTCCCCTTCAGCGAACTGCTTGACCCTGACATGCTTGTCGAAGTATTTTGCCATCCTCCTTTTGACCTCCTTCTGTCGGATGACCGAAAGGTCCCTCAACTCTTCCACCATGTCGAGGGAGAGCCTCAGTTCCTCCCCATTCTCGGCTTGCCATTCCTCTCGGCCTTCTCTGGCCGTCCCGACTCGCGGCGTTTGGACTTCAAATTCTATGGGGAGCACCGCCTCGCACCCATGGGAGAGCTTGAAGGGGGTCTCCCCCGTGGCCGTGTTAGGGGTGGTTCTAAGGGCCCAAAGGACGGCGGGGAGCTGCTCCACCCAGCTCCCCCTCAAGTTTTCCACCCTCTTTTTGAGGAGATTGACGATGATTTTGTTCGCCGCCTCCACCTGCCCGTTGCTCCTGGGGTGGTGGACCGAGGCGAATCTGAGGTCGATCCCAAGCTGCTCGCAAAAACTGGTGAACTCGGCGCTGGCGAACTGAGGCCCATTGTCTGTGACGATGGCCTGGGGCAGCCCATGGCGACAGATGATCTCCCCCCAAACGAAGTTCCTGATTACCTGGGAGGTCACCTTTGCCAACGCCTTCACCTCCATCCACTTTGAGAAGTAGTCGATCATCACCAGGAGGAACCTTCTCTGGCCGCTAGCCTGGGGGAACGGCCCAACCAAATCCATTCCCCAGATTGCAAAGGGCCAGGGGGCCGTGATGCTCTTGAGTTGCTGGGCCGGCTGTAGCTGGAGGGGGGCAAATAGCTGGCACTTATGACATCTTCTTGCGAACTCCGCGGCATCCCGGCCCAGGGTGGGCCAGAAATACCCCTGCCGGACTATCCTCCCCTCCAAGGTCCGACTCCCGGAATGACTCCCGCACTCCCCAGAGTGGACTTCTTCCAAGATCCTCTGCGCCTCGCCCTCGGACACGCAGCGAGCCAGCATCCCGGAAAGGGTCTTTTTGTATAGTTGCCCGTCTTTGAGGAGGTAGTAGGCGGACTTGTGCCTCAGCTTCTTCTTGTCTACCCCTCCGGATACTCTCCCATGGAGAGGAAAACTACTACTGGGTCCATCCACGAGGGCTGCTGACCGATCTCCATGAGCTCCCCCTCTTCGATGGAGGGGCGGAACAGGTCGGTGATGGTGCCCCCCATCCGAGGGCCATGCTTCGCCAGTTGGTCGGCCTGTTCATTCTCCCCCCTTGGCACGTGTTGGATGGAGAAGGTCTGGAAGGTCCCTATGACCCCCTTCACTTTGGTCAAGTATAACTTCAAAGCGGGCTCCCTTGCTTCGAACTCCCCGTTGATCTGGGAAGCCACCACCTTGGAGTCGGTCAGAACTTCCACATCCAGCACCCCCAACTCTCTGGCCAGGCGTAGTCCCGCTATCACTGCTTCGTACTCAGCCTGGTTGTTGGTAATGGGAAAATGCACCACCACCGTCTGTTCGATCCGAGTCCCTTGAGGGTTTTCCAGAACCACTCCTACTCCGAGAGAATGCCTTCCTGAGGCTCCGTCCACCCTCACCTTCCAAGGAGTCGGGCGGGTGAGCTCCTCCTCCGCTACTTCCACCACGTAGTCGGCCAAGAAGTCGGCCATCGCCTGAGCTTTGATCGAGAGTCGCGGAACGAAGGAGACGTCGAACTCGCTCAGCTCCACCGACCACTTGGCCAGCCGGCCTGAATGCTCCACCCCCTCGAAGATGTTGCGGAGGGGATGGTCGGTCACCACTCGGATTGAGTGTGCCTGGAAGTATGGTCGTAGCCTCCGAGCCGAGATGATCAGTGCGAACGCAAGCCTCTCCAAGATTGGATATCGGAGCTCGGCCTTCCTCAGGACCCGACTGACATAATAAATGGGGAGCTGCCTCTTCCCCTCTTCTCGCACCAAGACGGAGCTTAAGGCCTCTGTCCCGACCCCGAGGTATAAGAACAAATCTTCACCCTCTTTCGGCCCCTGGAGCAGCGGGGCCTGTGTCAGCTGCGCCTTGAGGGCCCGGAACGCCTCCTCGCATTCCTTAGTCCACTCGAACCTCTGGCCCCCCCTCAGCGTTTTGAAGAAGGGGGAGCACTTCTCCCCTGCCCGAGAGAGGAAGCGGCTCAATCCTGCTAGCTTCCCTGTCAACCGTTGGACCTCCTTCGCATTCCGCGGGGACCCCAACTCCAAGATTGCCTTAACCTTGTCCGGGTTCGGCTCGACCCCCGCGGGGGTGAGGAGGTGCCCCAAGAACTTACCTCGGCCAGCCCCAAAAATGCACTTAAGGGGATTCAGCCGCATCTTGTATCTGCGCAGGGTGGCGAACGTCTCCTCTAGGTCCCGAAGGTGGGAGTCCACGTCCCGGCTCTTTATCATGAGGTCGTCCATGTACACCTCCAAGTTCCTCCCCCTCTATTCCTTGAAGACCATATCCATCATCTTTTGGTAGGTGGCCCCGGCGTTCTTCAACCCGAACGACATCATCTTGTAGCAGTAGCAACCGTCCCCTGTGATGAATGAGACATCCTTTATGTCTGGGGGGTGCATCCTGATCTGATGGTAACCTGAAAATGCATCTAAAAAACTCATTACAGAAAAACCGACGGCTGAGTCAACCAGCGCGTCGATCCGAGGCAAGGGGTAACAATCCTTAGGACAAGCTTTATTAAGAAGGGAGAAATCGATACATAAGCGCCAGCGGCCGTCTCCCTTTTTGACCATCACAACGTTCGAGACCCAGCCGGGGTATTGAATTTCGGACACGAAGCCCGCTTTGAGAAGTTTTGTCACCTCCTCCCTGATGGGTTCCGCTAGCTTGTCCGCCGTGGATCTCTTCTTCTGCTGGACGGGGCGTGTTCCCGGGTCCAGGTTGAGGCGGTGGCAAGCCACATCCGCGTCAACCCCCGGCATCTCCGCGGCGCTCCAGGCGAAGATGTCCACGTTCTTCTGGATGCACTCCAGCATCCTGCCCTGGTCCTCCGGGGTCAGCCCCCCGCTGACGCGGATCCTCTCCATCCTGCCTCCGCGGGTGAGCACTTCCAGCTCCACCACCTCCTCTGCGGCCTCCAGCCTGGACTGCTCCCCCCATCCCTCGGCATCCCCTTCCTCCTGAGCGGGGACCTCTACCTCCATCTCCTCTGCCACGGCCCTTACCTCGACCACTTCCTCCGGACCCCCTCCTTCCGCCTTCTCTGCGCAGCCCTTCACCTCCAGCTCCACCTCTCCGGCTTCCTGCTCGTCCTCCTCCATCCTCCGCCCCATCTCCTCGGCCCCTTCCTGCCAAGAGATGGTGTTCACCGCGGTGACGTAGCATTCCCGTGCCACCTTAGGGTCTCCCCTAACCCTGACCTGCGCCCCCTCAGCGTTGAACTTCAAGCACTGATGGAAAGATGAGGGGACGCAGCGGAAGGCGCTGATCAGGGGCCTCCCGAAGATTGCGCTGTAGCTGCTGGGGGCGTCCACTATGACGAACTTGCAGCTTCGGGACTGCCCCCCCAGGGTGACATGGAGGCCGACTCCTCCCTCTACCTCCTTCCTTTCTCCCGAGAACCCGAACAAGGGCCCGTCCGAGGCCAGCACCCTCTTAGCTTCTACCTGCATCGCGTCAAACGCCTTCTTGAAGACGACGTTCACGGAACTCCCATTGTCCACTAGGATCCGAGAGACAGTGAAGTTCTCGATGGCGGCCTTGATGACCAGCGCATCACAGAACGGATCCTCGTGATCCGGCATATCACTTCTGGAGAAAGTGATCCTCTCCTCTGGCGGCGGGGTTTGGGACGTAGAGGCGACGCTCCGCCGATACATGGTGTGGAGACTTGCCTTGCGGGAAGCCTCGATCCCCACTCCCCCGTGGATCACTCCGATCATTCCTCGGGTCCCCACATCCACCCGGTCTTCACAGCGATCCTCCTCCGTCCGAGGCAGGACCTCCTCGATCCTCACTTCCTGCCGCACCTCCTCCTGCTGCTGCTGCCGCCCCCTGTTCTCTCTCATCTCTAAGAATTCCGGGCACGTGGCCGTTGCGTGCCCCTCTTCCTGATGGAAGTCGCAGTAGGGCAGTTCCACCCTGAACTCCCTTCTCCTCCTTCTCATGACCCCTCTCCTTGCTCCCAGAGCTATGGCCATGGCCTCCTCCTGATCGGGGAGCCGCGGCCTCTGACCCTGCCTCCAGCCTGGGGGGTGGAACTGGTCCTGCCTCCCCTGATAGTGACCTCTCCCGTAGTATCCCCTCTGTGGCCCCTGACCCTGCCACTCTGGTCTCCAGCCCAGCCTACGGTCGGGCTCCTGACGCCCCCATCCCGGCTGCTGTCCTTGGAGCTGCCTCTGCTCCCTCTGCTCCCTCTGTCTGGGCTCCTCCCTCCTCTCTTCCTGTCTTCTTCCTCCCTTCGACTCCTTCTCCTCCTCAGTCGCCCACCTGGCCAACTTCCTCGCAAATTCTGGGTTCGACGCCTCCCCGTCGACCTCTCTCGCCGCCTCCCTCTCCATCAGCTCCTCGTAGGAGAGGGGGGAATCCTCTTCAGCTCCATGCGGAAGAAACCCTGCTGCAGGCCCAGTGTGAAGGCCATCATCAGACTGTGGCCCGGCATTTCCTGGACTTGGGTGACCTCCTCCTGGAACCGATCGACGTAGCTTCCCAACGTCTCGTTCACCCCCTGCTTTATGTGGAACAGGGACTCAGACTCCTTCTTCCTCTTCTTTGAGGTAGTGAACCTCAACATGAACCCTCGGCGCAGGTCCTCGAAGCAATAGATGGAACTGGCCGGCAGCTGGTGGAACCACTCCCTTGCCTTCTCTCGGAGGGTGATGGCGAAGAGACGGCACTTGAATCCGTCCGACATCTGACGGATGGAGACCACGTCCTCGAACCACTGGACGTGCTGAACCGGGTCTCCCTTCCCGGTGTAGTAGGTCATCTCGGGCTCTCTGAACCCGTCTGGTACTGGAGCTGAGGAGACCAGCTCGCTGAAGGGGCTGCCTCCCCCCACCTGGCGGGTCGGCGAGTCACGCGGACCCAGCTCGCCGAATCGGCCTCGGCCTGCCGAGCCGGGGAAGAGCTCGCGCCCCGAGAGCTCGCTCCCCCGACCTTCCTCAGCCACTTCCTTCCCGGCTCGCCTGCCAGGAGCGTCTTCGCCTAAAGAGGGGCGGCCGCGATCTGGGCTGCCGGAGTCGAGCACTCGGCCCGCACGCCGAGCGCGATCTTGACGAGGTCCAGCACCTCGTTCCTGAAGTCTTCAAACATTCCCACTGTCGCGAGAGGCGGAGGGGGCGGCGAGTTCTGCCTGTCGGATCCTTGACCTCCCGTCATTGAGCTCGCCGAAGCTTTTCTGCACTGACCACTCTCCACGCTCACCACACCAAAATGTTGAAACCGGAAACCGGCCTCTTGTGGAGTTCGACCCTTGGGGAAGGGGTGGTCTCGCGCCTACTTCGCACCTGCAAGAAAAACAACGAGAGAGACAAGAAAGGACCGACCCAAGGGCTCGGCAGGGAGGTCCCACCACAAACCCGGAAGATCTCTGAGCGCTTCCCCTCCTTAGCCAAGAGCCGAGCTAAGGTACCCTCAGAGAACACTTAAGAATGAGGGCAAGAAGGCACTGAAAGCGTGTCCTCTGAGGTACCCATTGGGTCTTATTTATAGATTTTCAGAATCTGAACTGCCAATAACCAAAAGAACTGACCTGGAAATACCAAAAATCCCCTGGTTTGGTCTGCCAACAGTCAAACTCCGCTGTTCTGAATAGCTATGCGCAGTCCAACCTGGTCTGCCAACAGCGAGGCTCCGCTGTTCTGAGTAGTTATTCGCACCCCGGGGAGTCAGCTCGCCTCCGATTCCGTCCGTGGGGGGCGGGCGCGACCTGGCTCTGGGGCTCACCTACCCTCACTGAGCGAGTGCGAGTCGATATGGGCGAGCTGCCAGCCTTTTGTCGGGCGGATCGGCGGTCAGGTCGCATGCAGGGGGATCAGCCGGCGGGCCGCCATCCTTGGGTCCAGCTCGCTCGCCGCGGGTTGCCAGCCCGCTCGGCCGCGGGTTGCCAGCCCGCTCGCCTGAGGTGGGCGGGAGCGGGTCAGGCCTTCTGCCGCATAGCCTGTCTCGCCGCCCGGGTGCGGGTCGCGGGTCCAGGCCCGCTCAACCTCCCTGGCTGGGCCCGTTCGCCGGACACAGGGTTGTACAGTAGTGACAGTAGAACTATGCAAAAAATGGAGGAGCCGGTGAAGAAACAATGAAAAAAAAAGGAGGAGATCCGGTGGCGTGCAAAAACCAGTGAAAATGAAATCCTTGTAGATCTGAGAAGAACCGGTGGTCGGAGAAGAGGATACCTTGTAGATCTGAGATCGGTGATCGGAGAAGAAGAGAGGCCACCGGCGGTGTGCTGCGTGAGGAGAAGAGGCGCCGGCGGTGTGCTGTCGGAAATCGTAACCCTAGGTTCCGATTGGTCGGGGGTAGCAAGGAATGGAATCGGGAATGAGTTCGCACAGCAGCTGTCGCGGTTTTGGAGGAACGCAGAGAAATCGGGCGGTTCGGCTTAGGTATTAAAGCGTGGAAATTTAGAAATGGAGTTTTTAACATCAGCCTCTCCAAACACAACTTATGTCGAAAATCCCGTTGCATTTCCACCCCACAGCAGGCAATAAGCCGCGTCAAACGCCACCTAAATCTGCATTACTCACAATATTTATAAACAATCTCATATGTGCTAGATGTTTTAGGGGTTTGGTATTAAAAAAAGAAGTCCAGGAATCTTCAAAAAACCCTTGTTATAGTAAAACAAGGACACTACTCAGCCTAAATATTATTGTAGTACACTCGTGTGTGGAGAATTAGGGTAGGTACCGGCCAGTTGAAGAAGGTTGCAGGGACTTGCTAGTAATTATACTAAATATTAATTAATAATGTAAGCAATTAAATTAGTAATACTAATATTTAATTTATAATGTGATCCAAATATTATTATTAGAATTAATAGAATATATAGTTAATTAAGCAGACAGTTAAAGAGAAGTTATTGAAATAACTCCTGTTGTAGTGGATGTTAGTTATTTTGTAGTTATTATAAGGGAGATTACTGGTCACTTGTCTAACACCAAATATAAAGAACAAAAACTGTTGAAAATTTGGTTTGGATCCGGATCCGGATCCGATTTGTTTCCCCATTATGTCTTCCTTGTTCTTGGCAGGATTAATATTAATTCCCCTGTATATCATTAGAAATAAACCAGGCCTGGGTGAATGTTAGCCGCATAAGAGCAGATCCTCTTGTTATTCAGCCGCCTGGGTTTTTTTGGCGTGAAAGAAAAGAATCAGCCGCCTGAGTGAACACCTGTTCACGTGGAGGAGAGGCAGCCGCCTGGAGGAAAAAGGCCCGCTCCCTGTTCACATAGGAGCCTCCGCGTGAAGGAGACCACGCCGCCGGGGTTCGTGTTGGAGGAAGGCCGCCGCCGCCGCCGGTGGTCACCGGTGGTGTGACCCTGTGCGGCGGCATCGGCGTCGTTGGTGCCGATCTTGCCGTTCTCACCTTATTTCTTCCTCCCATGTGAAACTCTGTTAGGATTGTGACACCTCATGCATGGACTCGGACCGTCCGGATCGCGACACGTCCGCGATCCTTGGCCACCTCTTATTATGGGAATTTCAATTAAATGGGATGACTGATTTTTTGGGAGGGATTAAAGATTATTCCTATCCAAGCCTATTGTTTAATTGGAAATCCATTCAGTTTTGGCAAGGGCCATTAAGGACCGGCTGACCTCCTTCCTCATCTGGCCGGCGCCATCAATGGAAACCATTGATGGCCCTCTTCTTCCTACTAGGAGAGGGGGGTGCTCTCCTATATATATGTTTGGGAGGGGGCTGCTACAAACAAAAGAACAATCAAGCAAGAGACAGAGAGAGTGGATCCAGGCTCGGCCACCAGTGAGGAGCTTTCCGAGAGTGTGAGGAGCAAGGTTCTGTAGGAGTTTCTCTTTCCGGCTGCAGCAGCAACGAACGGACCTCGCCGGTGCAGGAGGATCAGAGGCGGCGGCAGCGGGTTGCAGCGGCGATCTCCAGGCGGCATCGAGAGGTGTTCAGGCGGCGGCGACGACGACAGATCCAGTTCGGACCAGGCGCGGCGGCGGCGGCGGCAGCAGCAGGCGTGCTGCGGTGGAGGCGGCGCATCGGGCTCAACTCAGGCGGAGGCGGCTTTGTCCAGCGGCGGCAGGCGGCTCCAGGAGGCGGCGGTAGCAGGAGGATTCAGGTGGAGGCGGCTCTGTCCAGCGGCGATAGACAGCTCCAGGCGGCGACAGCGGTACAGGAACGACGGATCCATCGGGGAAGAAGAACAGGGGTTGTCGCCCGGCGACATCGATACCGCCCGGCGATATCGGTTCTTCAGGATTTTGGTTCTTTTGTCTTTCCTTTGTTGTTCGACCATATTTGTTTGGTCTCTGGTTGTATCTGTGTAATCTCATCAGTGTTTTAGTGGATCTTTCTGGCGCGCTCTCCCCGTGGAGTAGGAGTCCCAACTCCGAACCACGTAAATATTTTGTCGTCTGTGGTTTTTGCTTGGTTTTGGATCTAATTTTGTTTTATTACTGCTCATCTAAATTCCGTTGCTAGATCCGCGGCGAACCGCCGTAGTCGCGGATCCGGTCCCAGTTTCACAACAATTGATATCAGAGCGAGGTTCGACCCTTCGGACCCCAGTGAGCAATAATGACAGCGAAATTTGAAGTCCCCAAGTACGACGACAAAATTGACTTTGGTCTGTGGCAGAAACGGGCCAAAGCGGTTCTCGTCCAGCAAGGTCTTCATAAGGCTCTCCTCGAAAAGGAGAAGTCCGGGAAGAAGGACGACGAGTGGGATGAGCTAGATCTGAAGGCCATCAGCACAATCCAGTTCTGCTTGGCCGATGAGGTCGTGAGAGGCGCACAGACAGTTTTGAGAGGAGAGCGTTCCGGATCGCTCTATAAACTGATTGGCACCACGATTGCCAGGGGAAATGCGAGGAGAGAGGTCAAACCGTCTCTCAAGATTCAGGATACGGTAGCGTATGCATTTCAGGCGATCTCCTCAGATCGCGATTCCGTCGATAGAGCTTTAGAGAGCAGAGATCGTTCTCAGCGAAAAGCTAGGAAGGACCAGCGGAGGAGCGGGGCAGGATTCGTGGCAAGGGAGTGTGCTCGGAGAGAGGACCTTGGCGGAGGTAGAATCTTCGCAGCCGTAGAGGACATGGGTAGAGAGTCATCTCAGGAGTACCCAGACACCGTGAGAGGGGCCATCAGGCTCAGAGGTCTCACCAAGGAACTTAGGATCACTCAGGAGAAGGTGGAGTTGCACAGTGAGAGTTCGAGTGCGATTCGTCTTGCAGTAGACCCGGGCTATCGTGCAAGGACGAAGCACGTCGACGTGCGTCACCGGGAGTTGAGGGAGTTCGCTCGAGTTAGAGGCGTGATGTTGCGGGAGATTCTTACGGACGAATGCGTTGCGAGCATGCGGGAGAAATCAGTGAGGTGAGTCAAGTTTGACTTGACTCAAACTGATGCATGTTGATCGTGTCAGGCCCTAAGGAGAGGGGGCTTGTAGTCGCCAGTAGGGAAGATCCAGGTTGGAGGTTCAGATACGTTTTGTTTGACTTCGAGGTGGAGTTCGGTTGTGGCATGAGGCGTCAAGGTGGAGATTGTTAGGATTGTGACACCTCATGCATGGACTCGGACCGTCCGGATCGCGCCACGTCCGCGATCCATGACCACCTCTTATTATGGGAATTTCAATTAAATGTGATGGCTGATTTTTTAGGAGGGATTAAAGGTTATTCCTATCCAAGCCCATCGTTTAATTGGAAATCCATTCAGTTTTGGCAAGGGCCATTAAGGGCCGGCTGACCTCCTTCCTCTTCTGGCCGGCGCCATCAATGGAAACCATTGATGGCGCTCTTCTTCCTAGTTAGGAGAGGGGGTGCTCTCCTATATATATGTTTGGGAGGGGGCTGCTACAAACAAAAGAACAATCAAGCAAGAAACAAAGAGAGTGGATACAGGCTCGGCCACCAGTGAGGAGCTTTCCGAGAGTGTGAGGAGCAAGGTTCTGTAGGAGTTTCTCTTTCCGGCGGTAGCAGCAACGAACGGACCTCGCCGGTGCAGGAGGATCAGAGGCGGCGGTAGCGGGTTGCAGCGGCGATCTCCATGCTGCATCGAGAGGTGTTCAGGCGGCGGCGGCGGCGATAGCTTCAGTTCAGACCAGGCACGGCGGCGGCGGCAGCAGGCGTGCTGCGGCGGAGGCGGCGCATCGGGCTCAACTCAGGCGGAGGCGGCTTTATCCAGCGGCGGTAGGCAGCTCCAGGAGGCGGCGGTAGCAGGAGGATTCAGGTGGAGGCGGCTCTGTCCAGCGGCGATAGACAGCTCCAGGCGGCGACAACGGTACAGGAACGACGGATCCATCGAGGAAGAAGAACAGGGGTTGTCGCCCGGCGACATCGATACCGCCCGGCGATATCGGTTCTTCAGGATTTGGGTTCTTTTGTCTTTCCTTTGTTGTTCGACCATATTTGTTTGGTCTCTGGTTGTATCTGTGTAACCTCATCAGTGTTTTAGTGGATCTTTCTGGCGCGCTCTCCCAGTGGAGTAGAAGTCTCAACTCCGAACCACGTAAATATTTTGCCGTCTGTGGTTTTTGCTTGGTTTTGGATCTAATTTTGTTTTATTAATGCTCAGCTAGCTTCCGTTGCTAGATCCGCGGCGAACCACCGTAGTCGCGGATCCGGTCCCAATTTCACAACAAAACTCCGACGCATCCCCCGTCTTTGGAGATGATAGCCGCCGGTCTTGGAGGAGTGGGTGTTTGTCGTTCTTGGAGGAGATGATGCGGTGCGGGCGTGACTGCGAAAGCTTGCGGTGTGTTGGGTGTGTCCCGCCATCCAGGTGTTGGATGGGGTGCCTCCCGGGCGCACCCGGGTTGGCTCCTGGCATGGGTGCACGGAAACTCCATGATACGGTTTAGTGCAAGGGAGTCGGGTTGGCTCCGGGCATGAGTACGTGGGAGTTTCGGGCACGGTTTAAGTGCGAGGGAGTCATGTGAACAGTTTGACCGGTCCTGCTGAAATAATATAAAGGAATTGGTAGCGCCCTTCCTAACACTCTGGGGTTTTGGGAGAGTTGGTAGGCGTCATTCCTAACAGCGGTGGTGCAGTAGCCTTAACGGAGTTTCTCTCCGACGGCACGAGCGTGGCGGCGAAGGCTTGCGGTGGTGCTGTGGCCTTGACAGAGTTTCTCTCCGACGGAGCGGGCGTGGCGGCGAAGGCATGCGGGAGTGCAGTAGCCTTGATTATGTTTCTCTCTGGTGATGTGGTTTGGCGTCGATGACGCGTGTGGGTGCAGTTGGCCTCGACGGTGCGTCTCCGGTGGCGGCGTGTGGTTTGATCGTCATCGGACGACGAAGGTTCTCAGTGAACCTTGTGCATCCGCTGTGCTAGTGGATTGCAGTCCAGATAATGCACTCTCCCGCGGATCGAGCGAGTCCGGCTCCTCCGCAATGTATTCTGTAACGGACGTCGGTACTGTTAGAAAGTAGCGAAAAGAAGCGAAAAGTAGAGAACAAGCAGATAAGCTTTTGAATAATTGAAACTTTATTATCCAAAAAAGATAACTATTACAAAGGTATGCCCTCCCTTATATAGAATGGAGGAGAGATGAGAGAATACAAATAAGAGATGTGGGACTAAAAATTTACAAGCTAAGCGGACTGTACAAAGTAAACCGCACAAGCCGCGCGGTTAGACAGAAGGACTAACCGCACGGCTACAACAAGAGAAGCAGAGAGGTCGCATGTGAAGATCGCTAGACCGCCCGGTTTACAAGCCGGCGAGTCAAACCGCCAGACCGCGCGGTCTTCAACCCGCCAAGACAGACCGCCCGGTCACCAACTTCAACACTCCCCCTCAAGCTGGAGCATATATATCAATCATGCCCAGCTTGTCGCAAACATGCAGAAACGAGGCGGAAACTGGCTTGGTGAAGATGTCAGCCAGCTCTTTATCAGACGTGACAAACGGAGTGCAAATTTGTTCTTTTAAAATCTCTTCACGAATGAAATGGCAGTCAACCTCAATGTGCTTTGTTCTTTCATGGAATACCGGATTTTTGGAGATGTATATGGCGGCTTGTTATCACAGAACATAGGTAGAGGATGGTTGTACACCTCTCCTAAATCTAGCATGAGAGCCCGCAACCATTTCAACTCACAAGTGGTTGACGTCATACTGCGATACTCAGCTTCTGCACTGGACCTGGAGACAACAGACTGCTTCTTGCTCTTCCAGCTCACCAGATTGCCCCCAACAAAGGTGCAAAAACCTGAGGTTGACTTGTGATCCCCTTTGTCATCCGCATAACTTGCATCTGAGTAGGCTTCAATCCTCAGATGACCATTCTTCTGAAAAAGTAATCCTTTCCTAGGTGCTGCTTTGACATACTCCAAGATCCGCAAGGCGGACTGTAGATGACACTCCCTAGGCGCTTGCATGAATTGACTCACCTTGCCCACAGCATAGGAAATGTCGGGTCTGGTCACTGTGAGATATATGAGCTTACCAACCAGACGCCTGTACCGCGAACTATCTGAAAGAGGAGGCGAATCATCTGTCCAGGTTTTGTCCTCCCCAGTAGCCATGGGGCATCGGGCAGGTTTAGCTCCAGTTAATCCTGCCTCTTTTAAAAGATCAAGGGCATACTTACGCTGAGAGAGAACTAAGGAGTCGGGCTTCCGAGAGAGTTCGATCCCCAGAAAGTACTTTGGAGAGCCCATATCTTTAGTGATCAGATGTTGGCGAAGATGTCGCTTTGTCAGGGCTACCCCTTCCTGGTCATCGCCAGTGAGAAGAATATCATCGATGTACACAGCAAGAACAACCAGCCCAGAAGGAGTTTTGCGAATAAAGAGAGAGTGATCAGCAGAGCTTCGCACAAAACCAACAGCCGCCACAATGCCGCTGAACTTGTCAAACCAAGCTCGAGGACTCTGCTTGAGGCCATAAATTGCCTTCTGCAGCCGGCATACTCGTGTCTCCCCCTGAGCAACATACCCAGGAGGTTGCTCCATGTAAACGGCCTCATGAAGATCACCATAAAGGAAGGCATTCTTGACGTCCAGCTGAGAAATCGGCCAATCCCGATTGACGGCCACAGAGAGAAGAACCCGGATAGTGCTGAGACGAGCCACCGGGGAGAAGGTGTCAAAGTAATCAACCCCATAGGTCTGAGTAAAGCCCTTAGCAACAAGGAGAGCCTTATACCGATCCACAGTGTCGTCTGAGCTAAATTTGACCACAAAGACCCAGCGACAGCCAACAACATCAGTACCGAAGGGAGGAGGAACGAGAGTCCAGGTACCCCGCTCAGTGAGGGTCGTCATTTCCTCATCCATGGCCATCTTCCAGTGAGGAATAGCAAGGGCCTCCTGATAGGAGCGAGGTGTGGCAGTGGCAGAGATAGCCAGTGCAAATGCCCTGCGAGAAGGGGTAAGACGATCATAGGAAACAACAGCAGGAAGGGGGTGTAGGGTACACGTCCGCACCCCTTTGCGAAGAGCTATAGGAAGATCCAGGTCAGCCGGGCCCGCGGCATCCGGAGCATCCGTGGTAGAGAAAGCTGGCCCGGGAGAAGAGAGTGACGGCAGCGGAGATGAGGGAGAGGGTGGTGGAGAAGGGAGAGAGAGAGGTGGAGGAAGAGGAGGGGGTGGAGACGGTGTAGTAGGAGGCGAGGGAACGAAGGGAACGGCAGGAGAATCAGAAGCGGGGAGAAGAGGAGAGGAGTCATCCGAGAAGTAGGAGGTATTCTCGAAGAAGGTGACGTCAGCAGAGACGAACTGCTTACGAAGGACGGGATCAAAGCAACAGTAGCCTTTCTGAGTGGTGGAGTACCCCAGAAAGACACATTTGGTGGAGCGAGGGGAGAGCTTATCACGGGTGGCAGAAGGGGTATGCACAAAGGCAGTGCATCCAAAGATTTGGAGAGGAAGAGGAAACAGCTCCTTGCCCGGATACAAAATGGAGAACGAGGTTTGGCCGTGGAGAACCGTGGAGGAAATGCGATTGATGAGGTAGCAGGCAAGGAGAACAGCATAGCCCCAATAGGAGCGAGGAACATGCATCTGGGTCATCAAGGTGCAAGCGACATCGAGGAGGTGACGGTTTTTGCGTTCGGCCACACCATTTTGTTGTGAAGTATAGACACAACTAGTTTGATGAAGAATCTCATTTTGCATGCAGAATGTAGAGAAGTCACGACTGAGATATTCTTGGGCATTATCAGATCGAAAAACTTGGATAGAAACACCAAACTGAGTTTTGATCATGAGATAGAAGGATGTCCATACAGAGAATAATTCGGAGCGATCTTTTAATAGATACACCCACGTACAGCGAGAGAAATCATCAATGAATGTGACAAAATAGGAACTACCCCGACCAATGGTAAGTGTAGGAGAAGGACCCCAGATATCGGAGTGGATTAGATCAAACGGACGGGTAGAGCTACGAACGTGCTTTGGAGGGAAGGAAGAGCGGTGATGCTTGCCAAGCTGACATGCCTCACAGTTGAGCGGAGGACTTTGAGGAGGAAGGTGGGGCAGAAGTTGACGAAGAAGACGGGGAGGAGCATGACCAAGGCGGAGATGCCATTGGAGAAGATCTGTGGAGGTGGAGGAGAAGGTGAAAAAAGCAGAAATGTTGTCCAGGAAGTATAAGCCGCCACTCTCAGTCCCAGTAGCAATCGTCTGTTGGGAGTCCGGATCCTGAAAAGAGCAAGAAGTAGAAGTAAATGTGACGGAACACTGTAATTGCTTGCAAAGAGAGGTAACAGATAATAAGTTGCACGGGAACTGGGGCACGTATAGAGTATCCGCCAAGTGAAGAGACGGAGTGACATGAACTATCCCTGTTCCATGGACTGGTGATGAAGAGCCGTCAGCGAGAATAACCGGGGGCAAGCGAGCATGTTTTTCTAGGAGAGAGAAACACGGGAGATGGCCGGTCATATGATTCGTAGCACCAGTGTCGATCAGCCATTTGCCCTGAGTAACAACGTGTGCACGACCAGAAGACGTGACAACCGAGGCGAACGGCTTGGAGGAGGATATGAAAGCCATGAAGGGAGGAAGAAGAAACTGCACCGGTCTCGGTGTCAGCACACCAGCGGCAAGAAGGGCCACGACCAAGGTACAGAGCACAAGCCGCGCGACTGAATCAGAAGGTCGCGGCGACTAACAAGCAGGAGCGGCTAAAGGAAGAAAGGTAGAGAGGCCGCTCAAACAAGGGAGAATCCGCGCGAACAGAGAGAAAGGCGCGGGGAGAGAAAAAGAGAGCAACCCGCGTGAAACCGCAGCGGGTGAAAGGAAAGAAGCCGCGCGAACACGAGCGGCTAGGAAGCAGAACAAGGCACAGCGGGGAAGAGGTCGCGCGGACTGAAAAGGCCGAGCGAACAGAAGAGAGGAGAAGAACAGGTGACCGCGACCAAGATGCAGGTGAGATAGGAACAACCCGCACGGTCAGGCAGATCACAGCAGCAAACCGCGAGTATAGAGACAAGCGGAAAAGGGGAAAGCAGAAGCGGACAGGGAGAAGAAGTCCGCAGCGGGTAGAGACAAGGCCGCAACGACTAGGAAGTCGGAGAGGCAAGAAAGAACAAGGAGCGCGGCGACAAGGAAACAGGTCGCTGCGACGAAGAGCAGTAGGAGAAGAGAACCAAGAAGAAGCAAGCCGTGCGAACAGGGCAGCGGACAGAAACAAGCCGCGCGGATAGAAACAAGCCGCGCGGACAGAAGAGAAGGCAAGCCGCGAATCAAGTCGC
Organism: Platanthera guangdongensis; assembly: GCA_039583875.1. NCBI lineage: Eukaryota > Viridiplantae > Streptophyta > Magnoliopsida > Asparagales > Orchidaceae > Platanthera > Platanthera guangdongensis. Next base: position 136,298,109 of record CM077154.1, on the reverse strand, counting down.
AGAACGCAGAAAACAAGCCGCGAACAACAGAGAGCGCACAGAATCAGGAGGAAATGACCGTGTCCTCTGATACCATGTTAGAAAGTAGCGAAAAGAAGCGAAAAGTAGAGAACAAGCAGATAAGCTTTTGAATAATTGAAACTTTATTATCCAAAAAAGATAACTATTACAAAGGTATGTCCTCCCTTATATAGAATGGAGGAGAGATGAGAGAATACAAATAAGAGATGTGGGACTAAAAATTTACAAGCTAAGCGGACTGTACAAAGTAAACCGCACAAGCCGCGCGGTTAGACAGAAGGACTAACCGCACGGCTACAACAAGAGAAGCAGAGAGGTCGCCTGTGAAGATCGCTAGACCGCCCGGTTTACAAGCCGGCGAGTCAAACCGCCAGACCGCGCGGTCTTCAACCCGCCAAGACAGACCGCCCGGTCACCAACTTCAACAGATACATTTCTTCGTATTATTATTGCAGTTATATTAATTTTATATGCAGAATTTTGTTCATATTTATGTGTCTTGTCAACCCTGTATTAATTTGGTTGTGCATATGAAATAGTTTTCGTGTTATATCCCAACAAAAACTTATTTACAGATTAATGTATGTGACAAAAAAAGGTCTTCATGGATAACTAGAAGATCAAAATTTCTCCTGATTGACGGTGGCGTTTTTGTCCAAACACACCACAGCCAAAATATCGCGTTAAACAGAGCCTTAATGAGCTCAATAGTCTTCTTCACCACAGTCTTCAAGATTTTTAAGAAACATTAGCAGCATTAATTCATCTTCATACATTCAGATATATTTCCACTTCAATTTTTTACTCCTGTTTCATCATTACTATATATAAAGAAATCTTTTTGAATATATCATGTAACTGTGGTGTATCATGGAATTAATCAAGACCGTCCGATCTAATTTAATAAGAACATCTCAACTATTCGATCACACGGACGAATCAGAACCGTCCACATAATTTTTATAGAGCTTGCAAAAACTCAGCTCACCCAAGCATTTTGACAGCCCGCCCGCTATGAATGGCCCGCCTGCCCGCTTTCTTCAATTGCCAAGCTTATTGGACTCTCCTAACCCTTATTTATTTAAACACGAAAAGAAATGAAACTCGCACAATGTGGAAGTAAAATAAACAAAGAATTAAAATTGTAATTGATTTTTCAAAAAATCAGGCGGAGCAAGCGAGGCTCAAACCCAGAACACTACTGTATAAACCACGACCTTATCCATTTGGCGTGAGAAGCATTGCTGCTTATGTAGAATACTTTTTATATAAGAGTTAAATATAGTTGTATAAGAATTAAGTATATAAAATAATTGAATAAAAATTAAATATATAAAGAATAGTTGATATTATCCCGCTGGGGGTCGAGTGCTGTCGCGCGGGGCATGAGGGCCCCCTGTGCATTGTCGCTCGCATATTTAAAATGAATTCATAACGTTATGATTTTAGAAATTTGATGGGAATGTTCGCAGCTCGCGGCTCCTAGTTCGCGTTTGCAGCTTGTAGTTCTCAGTTTGTGGCTCGCAGCTTGCAGTTTGCGGCAATCTGTTCGTTTCTGTTACCGCTACTGCCTGAACATCCTGGGGACAAAAACGTCATATCACCAAAGATGATGATCCTTGTGCATCAAATTGAGGAACGTGATTCGTCAATTCAGTAGTTATTGTGGTTGCAATTACACAAATAACAAGCCACCATTGCCAAAAACTATAAAAGGAGCACTCATTTAATGACACCTTGCATTTAGCATCATTGAGAGGTCCTTTGAAGATTCTCCAGTGTTCCCCCTCGGCATTTGAAGTTTTCCTTAAAGATCTCATTCGGCCTTTGAAAACCTCCATCCTCATCACATATTTACTTTGAAGGTGACTTGAAGATCTCTTTGGGTCTTCAAAGATCTCATTCTCATTCGAAGCTCCCCCTTCGAAGGCATGTCCACGAATTCATCTGCATTTCATTAAATTACATTGTAACGAGAATGGATCGACTCGTAACACTCGAAAAATTAGTGGAATTTTGTCGGCACCGAACATACCGGTCACGTGATTTTTCACCGTTTCCGAGTTTTCAACACGTCAAAAAAATCTCTTTGTTAGTTATTGATCTTTACTTTGATTATTTTAGCGCTCGACGAACTAACACGATCCATTTCGATGGATCTACATGCACGTGTGAGTGACCCGCAACAAAATTCATCCAAGAGAGATTTCATGGAAAACTGAAGTATTTTAAAGAACTAGCGTGTATTTAATCTCAACTGTGCAAAATTGACTCGCGGACTGTTATTATCCGGCCGTCTACATTATTTGCCTGTAAAGGATTCAGTCCACAAGCTCGGATCCACAGCTGACTGTTTGGCTAGGGTTGGGAATGGAGGAAGAAGAAGGTGGAATTGAGAATGAAAGAAGGAAAGACGAGCAAGTCGACACAAGTTAGGCGAGATGAAGACGACAAAGAAAAGAGGGCCCAAAACAATTGCGATTCTTAGTCATCGCGGTTTGCTAATTCCTTGCATTGAATCGATTATAATAGTAAACTTTCAGCTGGTTTTAGAGTTTGTCTCAAGCTAAATTCAACATCCCCTTTCCCGTTACTTTCAGATTTCTCAGCCAGAGTCTCTCCTTTCACTCTGGCGGGTTTCCTCCTCCTCCTCCTCCTTCTTACATAAGAGCGCTCTAATGGAGCCTCTGCCATCATCCCCTACAGACATTTGCGGAGGTTAGTTTTTTTTGGAGAAGTATGGATTCTAATATCCAGGATTCAGAATATCCGCGGCTTCTGGAAGTTGATCCGACTGGTAGATACGGCAGGGTGAGCCTCATTTGTTTTCCCCTCTTTTAGGGTTGATCGTTGCATAATCCTGAAATCTTCTTTGCAGTATGATGAGATCCTCGGGAAAGGGGCTTCAAAAATAGTGTATGAAACTTCCCCCCTTTATTTGCCCTAATTTTGTGTACTTTGGGGCAAAATTCTTCTGTAAATTTCTGAAATTCTCAGATGAGATGGTGTTTTTTCTTCTTCTTCTAAACTGCAATTTGATTACAGTTACCGGGGATTTGATGAGTATGAAGGGATTGAAGTGGCTTGGAACCAGGTTAGGTTAAATGATTTTCTTCAATGTCCCGAGGATTTGGAGAGGCTTTATTGTGAGATTCACCTCCTTAAAACCCTAAAACACAAGAACATCATGAAATTCAATTCCTCTTGGGTCGATACCTCCAAGAGAAAAATAAATTTTATCACTGAGCTGTTTACCTCCGGCACTCTAAGGCAGTAAGTTGACCTAATTCTACTGTTGTTTACATATATATTATTTCCCTGGCTGGGATAAAATACACCATTTTCTCTTCTTCTTCTTCTTCTGACTTATCTTAGTTAACACAATTCAGGTATAGGCAGAAGCATAGGAGAGTCAACGTTAGGGCAGTGAAGCATTGGTGCAGGCAAATCTTAAGCGGTTTGCTGTATCTCCACAGCCATGTCCCTCCCATCATACATAGAGACCTCAAGTGTGACAACATTTTTGTCAATGGAAACCAAGGAGAGGTCAAGATTGGCGATATGGGACTCGCCGCAATCCTCCGGAATTCGCATGCCGAACACTGCGTGGGTACGAGACACTAATCTCCTCATGGCATTGAATCGTCTTTTGTCTTCCGATGATGCGTTGTTGGCGCCTTCGAATAGATACAGATGTTTTTTCTCTTATTATTGTTTTTTGGTCGGGCGGAATTGGGCTTAGAAATAGGATTGAGGGGTTAGATTCCAATTTTGCCATTCCATTTCGTAAATGGATTTGGAATTGGAATGCTGGCAATTTCATGAGAATCAAAGTTAGACTGCAAACTCAAAATTAACTATTAAAATCTATTGAAGTGAGAAATAAGTAGATAGTAAATACTCACAAGATAAAATTGTTAAGAGATAGAGTTCTAGAGAAAATAATCTAGTGATATTTTGAGAGAAGAGACCAAGAGAAGATGCATGTAAAATTGAACCAAACATCTCTTTAAGGCACTGTTTGGGTGGGAGGTGGGTCTTCCTTGCCAAGCGGAGCGATGAGAAAGCGAGGCTCCCCAAAGAGTTCTGGTTGTCCGCTGCATCCAGTGGGAAGGGCATACACCTGTGGTGGGGCTCTCTCTCCCAGCATAGGGGAGGGGTCTCTCCAACAGAGCCCCACTGCCCACCCAAACATAGCATATTAGCATAGGTATTATTAAGTTGTAAGATATAATGATCTCTATTTGAATAATGTTCAGGCACTCCAGAGTTCATGGCACCAGAGGTGTATAAGGAGGCATACAATGAATTGGTGGATATATACTCTTTTGGAATGTGTGTTTTGGAAATGGTTACCTTTGAGTATCCTTATAGCGAATGCTGCCATCCCGCACAAATCTACAAAAAAGTCATCTCTGTAAGGATCAAAAAACTCTCTCCTCCTTAAATTCGATCTTTCCTTTCTCACCAACAACTCCCGTCTTTAATAGGGTTTTAAGCCTGATGCTTTCTATGAAGTCAGTGATCCTGAAATTAGAAACTTTGTGGAGAAATGCATTTCAAATGTATCAGAGAGACCCTCTGCAAGGGAACTTTTGAATGATCCTTTCCTCCAAATTGATGATCATCCTCTTGTAGGGGACCCCAGCCAACCTTCTTTTAGTTCCCCTCAAAATTTTGGCTCGTCGTTCACAAGTAGGTTGCCAAGTTATGACCTTCCTTACAACGCGATGTTAGAGAATGGGTGGGATTGGAATAGTACCGTAGACTTCGAAACAGATCGGTTCGACACTTTGTATAGCCCAGGGAGCGAGTTTCACTCTGATTTGGAGATCACAATCAAGGGTATGAGGAAAGATGATGGAAACATCTTTTTGAGAATTAGAGTTTCTGATAGAGAAGGTATTCAATCTATGTTGTTCATTTCTTGTACTTACTATAATGGAGGTTCATCTTGTTGAATATGCTATAAAACCATGCAGGCCACATCCGTAACATCTACTTTCATTTCGATGTTGAGAATGACACCGCATTCGGTGTTGCCTCTGAAATGGTCACCGAGCTGAACATAACTGACCACGATGTTATACGAATCACGGGGATGATCGACGAAAAGGTTTCGTCCTTGGTTCCGGAATGGCAACCTAGCCAGGGTACACTAGGTTCTTTGGCTTCGTCCTCTTCGGGAAGTCACGAGCCCCATGATTCGTCTACTACAAGCTCCCTCGTAAACTACCTGTCGATGGCTGACGACACCAGTGGTGAACAACTCGACTGTGCCCTGCATGGACGATTCGGAGAGATAGCATACCATGTGGCAGAATCCGAGCAGCCCAAAGCTAGAGAGCTCTCCGATTTGAATGAAAAGAGCAGGCACCTTGATCCGGTGAAGAAGGATGGGCCATTGCAAGCACTGAAATCTTTTCACCATGGCACAAATTTCTCATATCAAATACCTTCTAATGGCATTCATGGTGATACATGCAAAACCAGCACCACCAAGAGGTCTTCCGAAGAAGGTAATAATAGTACTGAATCTAAGCATTCTGTTGAACAAAATAAATTATATTCAGCAATTCCTGACCGCAGATTGTTCGGAGTTTCATACCCTTCCCAATGGCTGCTGTAGATGTAAAAAAAATTGTTGTACATGTTGATATTGCTTATGTTTAATGCTCTACGAGATGAAACTAGAGTCAAAAATTTAGCTGAAAATTGTGAAACTGCCTTATGATCCATTTAATTGACTTCAAGGCTGTAGATTCAGGCCATTTGAGAAGGATTTTGATTCATGTTTTTGTCAAAATGGTGGAATACACCATTAAGGCTATGACTTATTTTTCAAGCGTTCACGACCGCATGAATCGGACCTTAATTAATGGTTCATGCGGTCATGACCACTTGACGGTGAAAATAACAAACGGAGCCTAAATCGTCGTGTTTTAAAGGGATGGGAGATGGGGTGAGTTGTTGATAGTCTCTCTTCGTTGATTTGAAGATAGGGAAGATTTTACTATTTTTTATGGGAAGAGACGAAGAGATGCTTCGGTTTTCATTGTTTTTGTTTCCGACATTTTTGTTCCGGTGAGTTAAAAAAATGTAAAAATTATAGAATGTATGTTTGACATGACAATGATTATGGCCGTTGTCAAGAAAAAAAACTAATTTTGAACATAAAAGGATGAACTTCCTTATGTGGGGTTGGGCAGTCATGAACAGCGGTTCATAACTATTGTACGATCGGATCAAGTACCGCGGTAGTGCAACGGAATAAATCGAGTAAAACAATCAGCAAAGTATAAACATAGCGAGATTTCAAGCACACATACGACAAAACAATTTTACGTGGTTCGGAGAGGAGCTCCTACATCCACGGGGAGAGCGCGCCGGAAAAATATCCACTATAATCAAGGAGTTACAAATTACAAGGGGAGCAGTAAGATTTAACAGAGAAATAAAATACGCCACTGGTTCTTCACTGTTTGGATCGGCCACTGCAAGGATCGGCCACTGGAATCGCTGCCTGGACCAATCGCCTGATGCCGCCGCTGGATTGATCGCCTGAAGCCTATCCCGTCTGGGTCGGCGCCGCCCGATGTTTATCCCGCTTGGATCACGCCGCCGGAGGCCGATCCTACCTTAATTTGACCAGAAACCACCGCTGTAGACGTGAAGGCCTGAAGTCGCCTGGACAGAGAAGCCCTGCCGCCTGCCTGAGTAAATCCCGACTGGACCGACCGGAAACTACCGCTGCAGCCTGCTTCCACCGCCTGCTTGAGCCTCCTGCACCGACAAGGTCTAGCCCGATAGCCTCACTGGAACCTTGATTTATTTCTCTCTAGTTGCTTATCTGCTTTAAACACCTACCCTGGCTCCCTTTATATAGATGTAATTATCTATCCTAAATTAGGAGATTACCCCCAATTAGGAATAAGCCAAAATAAAGGTTACCGACCAAAATTGATCCTCCTAAAGATTTTCCAAAAACTAGGATCCCCCAATTTAGGTATTACTTGATCCCATTGATCGGTGAGGTGTCATCAATCCAACAATCTTCACTTTGACGCCTCACATAACAAACTCCACCTGCAGCTTGGATCTTCTCCCTCCAACAAACTACCCCCTCTCCATGGGGTCTCCCCAATCAGCATGCACCAATATGAGTCAAGTCAAGGTAGTGCTTGAACTTGACTCCTGTCACTGGTTTGATTAGCATGTCTGTAATATTGTCCTCTGTGGACACCTTCAGTAACTGAATGTCTCCGCCAGCAACGAACTCTCTCAACTTGTGGTAGTGCACGTCGATGTGTTTTGTCCTGGCATGATAGACCGGGTCTTTGAACAGACAGATAACACTCGACTGTCACAGTGCAGCTTCACCGCTTCTTGAGAAATCCTGAGTTTTTTTGGCAATACTTTTGAGCTAGATGGCTTCCTTTACTACTTCCACTACGACAATGTACTCCGCCTCCGTCGTGGATTAGGGCAACGATGTCCTGAAAAGTGGCTTTCCAACTGATGTGACCTCCACCTAGAAGGAAGATATACCCGGAAGTAGATCTCATTCTATCGAGATCTCTGGCGTAGTCGGAATCAACATTGCCCTCTAGAGAGCACTGACATTCTTGCTCCTCTGAAATACTAATCCGACATTTGGAGTTTCTCTCAAATACCTTAGAATCCACTTGACGGCTTCCCAATGTTGTCGCTCTGGATTCCTCATGTATCTGCTGACAACGCTCACAGCCTGAGCGATATCTGGTCTCGTGCAGATCATCACGTACATCATGCATCCTACCGCACTGGCGTACGGTACGCTAAGCATCTTCTGGCTTTTCTCCTCGGTGTTTGGACACTGTTGAGATGATAATCTGAACTACTGTCCCGGAGGAGTCGTGACTGCCTTGGAATCCATCATACTGAATTTCTCCAGAACCTTCTTGATGTATCCGGTCTGAGAAAGCCAGAGCATGCCGCACTTTCTATCCCGCTTGATCTCCATCTGAGAATTTTCTGCGCTTGACTGAGATCTGTCATCTCGAACTCAACATGCAACTTCTGCTTCAGTAATTGAATCTTCCGGGATGACTTGAACGCAATCAACATGTCGTTGACATACAACATCAGAATCAGAATGTCCCCATTGGCTAGGAACTTGTAGTAGACACAGCTGTCGTACTAACTTCTGATGAAGCCCAGTGAAAGCATAAATGTATCGAACCTCCTGCTCCACATCCGTGGACACCGCTTCAGATCGTCGAGAGATCTATTTAGTTTGCACACATTTTTCTCGTTACCGGGTTTAATAAACCCCTCAGGCTGCAAGATATAGATCACTTCCTCTAAAAGGCCGTGAAGAAATGTCGTCTTCGCGTCCAACTGTTCCAGCTCCATGTCCCACATCGCTACTATAGCAAGTAGCATCCGTATAGAACAGTGCTTCACCACGGGTGAGAAGATTTCGTCGAAATCAACTCCTTTCTTCTGCGCAAACCCCTTTGCCACAAATCTGGTCTTGTACCTCCACTGGTCCTTCCCGGATGTGAACTCCTTCTTCCTGAACACCCACTTTGCTTTAGCTCCTTTGGGTAGACTAACCAGCTTCCAAGTCTGGTTCTTCTTAAGTGAGTCCATCTCTTCCTTCATCGCAGCTTTCCACTGAGAGCCGTCACTGCTCTTCATAGCTTCTTGATAAGACCCAGGGTCTGAGTAGATCACCTGAAAGGCATATGCTACAGTGTCTTGTAACCTGAGAGGCAGTCTGACCTCTCTCTTTGCCTTTCTCTGGCAATAGAGTACGGCTCCACTTCAGTGGGTTGCACAACATCAGCATCCTCCGAGTCGGAGGAATCACCATGATCGTCAGCCTAGTCACTTCCTTCCAGCTCCACCTCCAGGGGTGTGATTGAAGTCTTCTTCACCTCTTTAGATTGAGGTTGAGACAAGCATATTCATGCTTATATGCACGTGACATAATGTGATTCCAGAAGTTGAAAACTATTAGTACATCAGAGTTTAGGGTTTAGGGACTTATTTATCAGTTATTTTTCGATCAACTATTAGTACATCAGATAAAGGCTCCGTTTCATGCGGTCGTAACCGTTTGACCGGTGAAATAAGTCCCCCCCAAACAGAGCCAAAATATCTTATTTTAAATCGCTCTTAAAATGTTAAATGCTCACACATAACTAGCTTCTGTTTCGTTTAACTTAACTGCAGAAGTGAAGAAAAACTCCAATTTGCAGCCGGGAGGAAGATCACCAGCAACCAGTCGAAAGGGAGAGCTCTGGATTTTGAAGATGGGGGGTTTAGGGTAGGGGTGTGATTATAGGAGTTATATATTAAACTCCAATTTGCATGTCCGTAATATTGTCCTATGTGGACACCTTCAGTAACTGAATGTCTCCGTCAGCAACGAACTCTCTCAACTTATGGTAACGCACGTCGATGTGTTTTGTCCTGACATGATAGACCGGGTCTTTGAACAGACAGATAGCACTCGACTGTCACAGTGCAGCTTCACCGCTTCTTGAGAAATCCTGAGTTTTTTTTGGCAATACTTTTGAGCTAGATGGCTTCCTTTGCTGCTTCCACTACGACAATGTACTCCGCCTCCGTCGTGGATAGGGCCACGATGTCCTGAAGAGGGGCTTTCCAACGGATGGAACCTTCACCTAGAAGGAAGATATACCCGGAAGTAGATCTCCTTCTATCGAGATCTCCGGCGTAGTCGGAATCAACATAGCCCTCTAGAGAGCACTGACATTCTTGCTCCTCTGAAATACTAATCCGACATCCGGAGTTTCTCTCAAATACCTTAGAATCCACTTGACGGCTTCCCAATGCTGTCGCCCTGGATTCCCCATGTATCTGCTGACAACGCTCACAGCCTGAGCGATATCTGGTCTCGTGCAGATCATCACGTACATCATGCATCCTATCGCACTGGCGTACGGTACGCTAAGCATCTTCTGGCTTTTCTCCTCGGTGTTTGGACACTGTTGAGATGATAATCTGAACTACTGTCCCAGAGGAGTCGTGACTGCCTTGGAATCCATCATACTGAATTTCTTCAGAACCTTCTTGATGTATCCGGTCTGAGAAAGCCAAAGCATGCCGCACTTTCTATCCCGCTTGATCTCCATCTGAGAATTTTCTGCGCTTGACCGAGATCTGTCATCTCGAACTCAACATGCAACTTCTGCTTCAGTAATTGAATCTTCCGGGATGACTTGCACGCAATCAACATGTCGTCGACATACAACATCAGAATCAGAATGTCCCCATTGGCTAGGAACTTGTAGTAGACGCAGCTGTCGTACTAACTTCTGATGAAGCCCAGTGAGAGCATAAATGTATCGAACCTCCTGCTCCACATCCGTGGAGACCACTTCAGATCGTCGAGAGATCTATTTAGTTTGCACACATTTTTCTCGTTACCGGGTTTAATAAACCCCTCAGGCTGCAAGATATAGATCATTTCCTCTAAAAGGCAGTGAAGAAATGTCGTCTTCGCGTCCAACTGTTCCAGCTCCATGTCCCACATCGCTACTATAGCAAGTAGCATCCGTATAGAACAGTGCTTCACCAGGGGTGAGAAGATTTCGTCGAAATCAACTCCTTTCTTCTGCGCAAACCCCTTTGCCACAAATCTGGCCTTGTACCTCCACTGGTCCTTCCCGGATGTGAACTCCTTCTTCCTGAACACCCACTTGGAGCTGATTGCTTTAGCTCCTTTGGGTAGACTAACCAGCTCCCAAGTCTGGTTCTTCATAAGTGAGTCCATCTCTTCCTTCATCGCAGCTTTCCACTGAGATCCGTCACTGCTCTTCATAGCTTCTTGATAAGGCCCAGGGTTTGAGGAGATCACCTGAAAGGCATATGCTACAGTGTCTTGTAGCCTGAGAGGCAGTCTGACCTCTCTCTTTGCTTTTCTCTGGCAATAGAGTACGGCTCCACTTCAGTGGGTTGCACAGCATCAGCATCCTCCGAGTCGGAGGAATCACCATGGTCGTCAGCCTAGTCACTTCCTTCCAGCTCCACCTCCAGGGGTGTGATTGAAGTTTGCTTCACCTCTTTAGATTGAGGCTGAGACGAGCATATTCATGCTTATATGCACGTGACATAATGTGATTCCAGAAGTTGAAAACTATTAGTACATCAGAGTTTAGGGTTTAGGGACTTATTTATCAGTTATTTTCCGATCAACTATTAGTACATCAGATAAAGGCTCTGTTTCATGCGGTCGTAACCGTTTGACCGGTGAAATAAGTCCCCCCCAAACAGAGCCAAAATATCTTATTTTAAATCGCTCTTAAAATGTTAAATGCTCACACATAACTAGCTTCTGTTTCATTTAACTTAACTGCAGAAGTGAAGAAAAACTCCAATTTGCAGCCGGGAGGAAGATCACCAGCAACCAGTCGGAAGGGAGAGCTCTGGATTTTGAAGATGGGGGGTTTTAGGGTAGGGGTGTGATTATAGGAGTTATATATTAAAATATGGGTGTTATATTTTGTATTTTTAATGAGGTGCTATTATTTATATGAGGGGTGCTATTAACATTACTCCTTTTTTTAAAAGAATAAATATTAAAAATTTCTCCATTTTCCCAAAATCTTGCGTGTTAAGTGCAACTTCAATGGAGGATTTTATATTTAGAGATTTTTCTTATAATATGTTCTTGAAGAACTCCAAATCATGTTCTTTATATTTGAAAAACTTGAATTTTTTAGTATTATTTAAAATTCTCAAAGATGTATATTATATTAATTTTTAAGCTTTTTTATTTAAAATTTAATTGTTTGACATAAAGTGACACTGAAGTAGTCGAGCTCTGCTTATGTTTTAAATTTAAAATTTAAAACTCGACAAGCTCTGCACGACGTTTCGTCAAGCTCTGCTCGGCGATTTCGTCGAGCTCTGCTTGACCTTCTTGGTACTAACTGGGACCGGTCTCAAGCCGGTCCTAACCGGTCTGATCCCAACCGGACCGGTAAGGACCGATTTTTTTGTGCACCACTGCTTATAAGTGAGATAAAAAATAGCACATTACCCTCTTAGTCCAGGCAAATAATCTCCATGTGGTGTTCCTATCAAAATCTCCATTACCAACTCTTGTAAATCAAGGCCATTCTCTTCTAAAAATTCACCGTCAGAATTTCATCATTTGCATTAGATTGTGGAGATGAGTTCTTATTTAGGTTCCGTTTTGGAGGATTTATTTTCATACGGTTACGACCGCATGAACCGGACCTTAATTAAGGTCGGGTTCATGCGATCATAACCGCTTGACCGGTGAAAATAAGTCCTCCCAAACTGAGCTTTAGTCTCATAAGAGGCAGAGTTTGTCAAAAGAATCGCCTGAGTTAAAGATGGCGGGGCACGATGTCGGTGATGAAAGAAACGCCGGGAACGATAGGGATGAGCAGTGACTGAGGAGCATGGGTGAGGGTCGTGGGTTCGTGTTGGGGTGAGAGTATACGAGTATTAAATTTTTTATGTACTTGAAATTTTTATGGGGTCCTGATATCCATAAAATTAATGTGTAGTACTTTTTATGAGATGCTAATATTCATAAATTGGGTGCTAATATAAATGTTCTAAATTTAGGTAATTATTATGGCCAATCCTAATTTGAATAGGTGCAAACCAACTTTTAAAATAAAAAATATTAAACAATTGTTAAGTTTTATGGGGTAAAAAAGATGGGCAATATTAATAGCACCCCTTATTAACTAATAACATCCAAAAAAAGACCAAAATAACTGGGGTGCTAATAGCAACTTCTGGTGCTTAAACGGGACTGTGAGGAAGGAGTGAAGCTCGTTGCATCAAGCAAGAAAAGAGAGTTCCTTTGTAGAACAGACTAGTAGAAGGTAACAATTTTGTTAAAGAATTTTGAATGTTTTTTTCACGTAATAATTGGGAATGCACACATACTTTTTTTAATCTGCATATAAAATTTATTTGCACTTTTTCAAAATAAATTTGCACATAATAATTAGCATGCTACATGATGAATTTTTATACCCTAACATAATGTTCTTAGGTTTTGGAAAATACAATTGATGAGTTTCCCCAAAAAAGTTCGGACAAAACAGAGATTTTATGTCGCAATCTCGACCGGCTCGCCGATACAATCTAAGTGAGCCCGCGCTCGAACAATTCCGAGCCCATTTGGCATCCCAATCGGATGCCGGAATTCCCGTACGCCCATATACGCAGTTTTATAATATGAAAACTTGTATGCATTAATAACAACAGTTAAATGATCATCATTTATAATATCTTATTGTATTACTACTCGGCATGGTTCGATTATTTGAACAGGCAAATCAAAACCAAATCATTCGTGTCGGTGTAAAATTAGTTCGGTTTGTAGTAATTTGGGCAATTTTTGAATTTTTATGCGCACCGCGAGTTACCGGGTCTTCTCGCCCCCAAAAGATATCTCAAAAGGATTATATTTTTCCTATACTTAAAATATATGTCAGCCCCTTTTAAAGATTCTGTGAGACCTAACCAAACAACTAGATTTCTCTGCTAGTAAAGGGTTAAGATATTGAGCATGGTCTGAAACCAACTAAGGTTCAGTTTGGCACGGAAATGGTGGTCATCAACACGGTAGTTATGAACATCGCTCATGAACGTCTGACCTTATCTAAGTAACTTCATTCACTTTTATGGGCAAAACTAATTTTATTTTCTTGGTGGTGGCCGACTGGCCGTAACAGTTGTTATGCCAAGCATACACTCTATGCCGGTGTTTTTGTCCAAACTCACCGGAGCAAAAAATGCCGTGCCAAACGAAGCCTTAAATCTTGGGCGAACCTAGGGTCGTCGCACCACAAATGCAAGCTCAAATGGGTGAATCTTTCCCTAATCTTTAGGTCATGTTTAAGAGGGCGGATTTGACCAACACAACTACGTAAAAACACTAATGGGGTGCAGTGGTCATTTGGCTGGCTGCGCTCTTTGGGGTTCCAAAAGAAAATGCAAAATTTGGTGGACTTCACAAAGGCAATAACTATATGCAGGCCGAATTCGGTTATGTGCAGGCTGCGCAATTTTAAAACAGTTATGTACAGGCCAAGGTATATATGGGCTCACAGCTTCCTAATGTTTTTTTTTATTTGGCATGCATTTATCATTGGGTTGCACATAGCCGAAAATAACCTCCAATACCAACATCTCTCTCACTTGTGTGCTTATTGTTCTGCTTGCACCCTCCTCTAGGCTGACCATATTGTTCTACTTTTGTACTCTCCTCCTGTCTACACCATTAAGTTGTTTTACTGTGAGGCCGACTTAGCTAAGCTGGACACCGTGCTGTCAAGAGGACAAGTGTTTTACGACCAACCCCTTTACCCACAGTGTGAAACCCTAAACCTAACACACCTAACATTTCATGAAACTCCTGAATTAGCATGCAGATTTCTGCAGAACATGTTAGAGAAATAAGGCTAAGGTGTTAAAGTATGCGGGTGTTAATTTGGACAAGGAGGTATCAACCATGAATGAGAAGATTTTACTTGACTTCAAAATGGGGGTATTACAAGGTTTTTATAGATGTATAGTAGAATATTCTAGACAAGGAATATTCTAGATACATCATACATTTTACTGGAACATTCTGGATACAGTATTCTACTAGATAATTCAAGCTTTAGCTAGAATATTCCGGATACATCAAGTTCTAGATATTTCTTAATTCTAATATTGGGCTTTTATAGTGCAGATTTCATGGGCCCAAATAACTGGGCTTTTACAGAACAAAGCTTAACAAAAGCCCCAAGTCCCTCTTAGTTTTGGTTTCAATTCCATTTTCTCAAATATGCATTTGTATGGTGTCATTATATCTATTTTCATGTATGGGCGTGAAGCTACAGGGACTGAAGAGTTGGATGCACAATACCTTACAACCCATAAATACCTGAACCTATTCGGCTGCATATACAAGACTTTTCTCACGACCTTCCATTCTTTTTTACAAAGGCCTCAAAAGTGGGTAATCTTCCAGTAGTTCGCGCTCCGTAAGCGTGTCGTTTTCGTTCTGAGGAGTCCACAAAACCTCCACTGCCTGCAGTTCAATGATGTATAATAAGAAATTTATTATATCAAAGAAATTATATATATATATATATATATATGACTCCCTATTTTACATTATTTTCCCCTTCAAAACAAGAAAAGAAAAAAAAATTGAGAGAGGAGACAATAAGAGAGAGCCGATGGAGACCACATGTACAATTGATTGTGCGCTCACTGCCTGCAGTTTTGGCTACCCAGGCCTCACTGCCAGCAGTTTGGCTACCCAGGCCACGACAGTGCCTCTGCATGTGCGCACAATTATACCACCGTGCGGGCGGAGGTACTGTCGTGGGATGGGAAGAAAATAAGAGCGCTAGTAATTTTCATTTCAAATCAATGACCACGATTGTTTTTTTTTCTTGAAGGGGATTTGTTTTGATTTAAAATGGATGGCATGGATGAAAGATATGGCGCGCACTATTGCACCATAAAGGGGACATCTTTATATACATACAGGGTTGGGATCACATGTGCAGAAACCATTGTGCGAATATGCGAACAAGCCCCCTAAGCTGTTGGATTTGGGTTATCACGGTTTGCGATAGCCGTTGGATAACGAGCTTCACCCAGCAGCGGCTGGCGGCTGCGGACTCGCCGGCCACCGGCCGCCCTGGGTTCGTTGGCGGCCAGTGGCCGGTGAGCCCGCGGCCACCGGCCACCGCTAGGTAAAGCCTTTTTGCAAGAAGGATGGCGTATCCACGGCCAAGAGGGCGACCTCAGCCAGCCCTCAGTTGCCGGCGAGAACGTCAGACGCCCACGTCGGGGGCTTCTTTGCACGTTCGCATCGGTCTGCTTCTTCGCACCTGTTTCGGGCCATATACACACACACACACAGATATATACATATATATATATATATATATATATATATATATATATATATATATATATATATATATATATATATATATATATATATATATATTATAATGCAGAATGCGATGAAGCTTAACCTAAATGATGTGTGCATGTTTTAATTATTCCGGAAACAATATTTTAGCAAATGTAATTTTATAAGATTGGCAAAATCTACACAAAGTGAGCTTTGAATTTTCAGAGCACAACCAAAATCACACTTGTCTGTGCCCACGAAATGCTATCCACCACAAATTACACGAATGAATCTTATACATTACAAGAAATAGAGCAAAACACTAACAATCTCAACATCCAAACAAATATAACATTTTCATCTAGAATTTAATACAAAAAATATAACACAACAATATTACTCACAATCATGGAGATCCGGTGACAGCGGCTGGTGTGGCTTGGCACCACGAGATGAATGCGGCGGTTGTAGGGGAAGGAAGAAAATGTCGGATTGCTGGAGGTGAGCTGCAGAATACTTGAAAGTTAGGATGTGCGGCTAGGAACAGGAACAAGAGCTAGGTTTGTTGCTGGAAGAGAAACTTATGAATGGAGGCTTGGTGACATGCATGGTTTACGGAATCTGATGGTTGTTTCACGACAGAGATGGGGGGTGAATAGGTGAATTCTATGTCTTTAAGCGGAATTAAAATACTTTAAAAGTAAGCACACAGAATCAGAGAACACACAACACAAACACAAGGATTTATAGTGGTTCGTCAGAATGGGTACGTCCACTGTCCCGCCTCGCCTATCTAGCACTTCGGGCGGGAAGAAACACAGTGGAGAGGGAGGTTGGGCTATTTCCTATGACTTGCAGGAGGTTGCACGAATGGAAACGAACGGGAGGAAGTGTCGCAGAAGAGGAACGCCGACGGGATGCGGCTTACCACTGGTTCTCGTTCTCGTTGGGAGGAAGAAGACAAGGGAGAGTGGTTCTGCGACGTATTCGTGCAATTGTGAGGTAATTTTGCGATTACAGGGGCCCTCCGTACAACAACGACAATACCTAAGTCACGACAGTACTTTCAACAGTCTATGCACACCATTACATCACTGAGCGGGCCGAGGTACAGTCTTGACTTGGGGGAAAAATAAAAGGACTAGTAATTTTTATTTTAAATCAATGACAGATAAATTTTTTTTTGAATATGATCGGGTTTTGATTTAAAATACACGGCCATGATGAAACAGACCATGTACACCATTATACCATAAGGGGACATCTTTATATATTAGTACATATATATATAACTTTTTGCACTAATCAACGGAAAAGCTAGAGTATGTGCAAGTGTAAAAAAGTATTAGATTGTGTACATTATGACTGTTTATTGGTGTATATATTGTTACGAAGAAATGGTAAAAACACAGTATAAAAAGCTACTCTTGGAGCCCATGTAAATACTCTTTAGTCCCACATCATATGATTGGAGTTAAGAGACACAATCGGTCCAACTTTTTGGCTCTAACCACATCCCTTGAGCGGTTACCATTTTCCTATTCGCAGCCCGTCTTAGCCCGCTTGCTTGTGCGGTTATGGTTTTTCCTAACCGCACCCCCCTCCTTTTCTCCCTCCCTCCCGTCTCCTCCTCGCCTCACTTTATAGGGATTTCTCTGGGCCCCACTCCTCTTCAGCCCGATCCGGTCTCTTTTCGTTGCTCCTCGCGGACTCATATTTTTGTTCACTGCTCCCCGCGGTCTCCCAGCGATCTCTTTTTTCTCGCCACTAGCCAGACCACCCCGCCTTCTTCACGATCAGCTTATCGTGTACGATTATCTTGTCGTGCGGACTGATCTTGCCGGCCTGCTCTTGTCGCGCGGTCTGCCCTCTGCGTGCCCCTTCTCTGTTGTTCGCCGCAGACTGACGCTTTCTCTTATAGTCACTGCGGGCTCCTGCGGACTTGTCGTTGTGTTGTCGCGCTGACTGTTTCTCCTTTAACCACTGTTGGCTGCTCTCTGCGACCTTGTCCTGCGAACTGTTCGCCGCGGACTGTTTGTCCTTTAACCACTGTTGGCTGCTCTCTGCGACCTTGTCCTGCGGACTGTTCGTCGCGGACTGTTTCTCCTCTAACCATTGTCTCCTCTAATCGTTGTTGACGCGGACTGTTTCTCCACTTGCCGTGCGGACTGTTCCTCCTCTCCACAAAACCTCCAAGGCGTTATCAGCCGCACGTCTGGATCTGTTGCGTCTTTCTCCACTGAAGGTATATCTTGTCTCTCTCATAGCCCCCACTGGATTGTGTACTCGGGTGTTACTCATCACATTACCCTCCAGAAACCACCTCAGTACATACAGACTGTCCATCCCAAGTTCATCACTGTAGCAAATGACGACACAACTCCGGTCTCTGGCGCAGCTGATCTTCGGTTTACCCCAACTCTCTCTCTCTCTCTCCTCGGTTCTTCATGTTTTGGGGTCCCCATTCAATCTGCTATCAGTTAGTCGCCTTACTCAAGAACTTGACTGTTGGATAATTTTTTCTCTTTCCTCTTTTGTTGTGCAGGATCGCCGAACGCAAAATACCATTGGTAATGGGCGGCTGTCGAATGGGCTTTCTCTCTTCAATGTTCCTCCAACCATTCTCTCTGCAGTCTCCACTGTTGATTGACATTGTCGCCTTGGGCATCCTCCCCTCCTGATTCTCAAGAAGGCTCATCCTGATGTCTCATTGCAAGAGTTTACTTATGAATCTTGTATCTATGGCAAACAACATCGTGCTTCAATCCATCCTAAATGTACGTGGAGTGATACTCCCTTCTTTTTAGTGCATTCTGATATCTGGGGGCCCTATAAAATCTCTAATGTCTTTGGATATCGCTATTTTGTTACCTTTATTGATGATTACTCACGTGTCACCTGACTATATCTACTTCATGATCGTACTGAACTGACATCTGTTTTCCGTACTTTTCTTACTAAGACGCGTACACAATTCTCGACTACGTTAAAAAAATTTACACTGACAATGCTCGTGAATATACTAGTCGCACCTTCTCCAATTTATGCACCGAGTTTGGCATTATACATCATACCTCGTGTGCTTATACCCAGCAAAACGGTGTGGTCGAGCGAAAAAATCGTCACCTCTTTGATGTCGCCCGGTCACTCATGTTTCAAATGCGGGTGCAAACAAAATACTAGAATTTCATTGTTTTTACTGTTTGTCATCTCATCAATGGCATACCCTCCTCCGTGCTCGACTTCACATCTTCATTTAGTCTCTTTTTCCTTCCAAGTCTCCGTTCTCCCTTCCTAACTCTGTTCAGGAAGCTCTTCAACACCCGGGATGGCGTGCGGCCATGAATGATGAAATGACTGCCCTCTTGGCTAATCAAACCTGTGATCTGGTTCCTCTTCCTCCTGGTCAGTCTTGTGTCAGTTGCAAGTGTGTCTTTGTTATCAAACATGCTCCAAATGGGACTGTTGACAGCTTAAAAGCTCGTCTCGTGGCCCGGGGTTTCACTCAGCAACAAGATCTTGATTACGATGAAACCTTCTCCCCGGTCGCCAAGTTAAATAACGTTTGAGTCCTGATCTCATTAGTTGTGCATCGTCAGTGGCCCTTACACCAGTTAGGTATTAAAAACGCATTTTTAATGGCGATCTCCAAGAAACTGTTTATATGCACCAACCTCCCGGGTTTGAGACCACGGGGGAGTCTCGTGTCTGTCAACTCCGGAAGTCTATACTTGGTTTGAAAAATTCAGAAAGGTTGTTCGAGAAGTTGGTTTTACACGAACCTCGGCTGCCTTCTCCCTCTTCACTCGTCATCAACCAACAAGCACTGTGATTCACCTTGTATATGTTGATGATATTTTGATTACGAGTGACGACTCCACGGGGATACAAACAATCAAGCAACATTTAAATTCATCATTTCAGACAAAAAACTTAGGAAATCTTTAATACTTCTTTGGGCTTGAAGTCGCAAGACAACCTGATGGCTTTGCACTATCCCAACGGAAGTACTGTATTAATCTTCTTCAAGATGTCGGCTACTAATGGTGCAAAACTGCGGACACCCCAATGGATGTAAATCACAAGATTTCTGCACATGGTTCTGATTCTGACTCACTTCTTATAAATCCAGAGTACTATCGACGCTTGGTGGGAAAGTTGATTTATCTTACGATTACACGACCTGATATCTTATTTGTTGTGAGGGTTGTGAGTCGATTTATGCATGTTCCTCGGACATCTCATATTCAAGCCGTCGAGCATATTCTCAGATATTTGAAGACTGCTCCGGGACAAGTACTTGTTTACAAACCATCTACCTCTCCATCTCTTGTTGCGTATTTTGACGCTGACTACGCGAGTTCTCTTGATGATAGGCGTTTCACAACTGGTTTTTGTACATACTTCAGTGGACACTTTATTACCTGGCGTAGCAAGAAGCAGACTGTTGTTGCTCGCTCGTCTGCTGAGGCCAAGTACCGTGCTATGACAGCTGTTGTATCTGAGCTAACCTGGCTTGAAAGTCTTCTAAATAATTTGGGAGTCAAACTCTCATCTCCGACGACCTTGTTTGGTGACAGTCAAGCAGCTATACATATTGCCAAGAATCTCGTATTCCATGAACGAACCAAGCATATTGAAATTGATTGTCACTTCATTTGAGAAAAAGTTCAATCAAAGAAGTTAGAATTGGATCGTGTTCCCGCAACAGGGCAAGTTGCTGACATCCTAACTAAAGCCATCTCTCGACCGTTATATCATCAGTTCTTATCCAAGCTTGGTGTCTACGACTTGTTTTCTCCAGCTTGTGGGGGAGTGTTAAGAAGAAATGGTAAAAGCCCAATATAAAAAACCCACTCTTGGACCCATGTAAATTCTCTTTAGTCCCACATAGGGGTGCAAGTTGAGTTGAGCCGGCTCGAAAAAAACTCGACTCGAGCTCAAGCCTGTGGAGCTCGAGCTCGAGCTCATCTAGTATTGTTCATGAGCTCGCGAGCCGTTTTTATTTATACATTTTAAAAAAAAATTAAAAAAATAAGAAAATAAAGCTCATGAGCTAAAAAACTCGCGAGCAGCTCGAGCTCGAAACTCAAGCTCGAGCTCAATAAGTTGGCATTGAGCTCGAGCTTGAGCTAGGATAAATGAGCTCGTCGAGCTCGAGCTCGAGCTTAGAAATTTTGTCAAGATCGACTCGTTTGCACCCCTAGTCCCACTGTCACTCCCACATCATAGGATTGGAGTTCTCTCCACTTTTCTCTTTCTATATAAGTGTATGTATGCATGTAACCAAGTTGTACAAGTTGGAGAAATTAATAAAATTGAATTATTTTTCTCTCAATACAGCTCTTCTTTAATTGGTATCAGAGCCACAATCGGTCCAACTTTTCGGCTGTAACAGTAACCGAGTCCCTTGAGCGGTTGCAATTTTCCTATTCGCAGCCTGTCTCAGCCAAACCAACTTCTGTTCAAACAAACAAAGGAACTAAAACTACAACAACACTCAAGCCTTTATCCCACTATAGTAGAGTCGACTACACGGATCCTTTGTCACCATTATGCCCCATCTTTCGTCATAATTTCACTAATGTCTAAGTACATTATGTCTATCTTTATAGTTTCATTCCAAGTCTTTATTGGTCTACCCCTCCCTCGTTTAACATGTCTAGTGACTAGACTCTCACAACGCCTATCAGGTGCCTCTAATGGTCTCCTTTGTACGTGTTCACACCATCTTAGTCAAGCTTCTCGTATCTTCTATACAATTGGTGCTACTCATGTCTTATCCATGATACATTCATTCCTAATTTTATCCAGTCTCGTGTGTCCAAATATCAACTTAAGCATTCTCATCTCCGCAAATCCCATTTTTTTGCTTATGTACATAATTCACTGTCCAACACTGAGAACCATAGAGCATCGCTGGTCTAATTGCAGTACTGTAAAACTTGTCTTTCAGTTTAAATGGTACTTTACGATCACATAAGATCCCTGATGCGTCTCTCCACTTCGACCAACCCGCTTGCATTCTATGTGTCACATCTATATCAATACCTCCATCTTTTTGAACTATCGATCCAAGATATTTAAAACACTACGGGAAATATCTTGATCACCCAACTTAATAACGAAGTCATCCGTCCTTGCACTGCTAAATTTAAACTTCATATACTCCGTCTTTGCCCTGCTCAACCTAAAACTCTTCTTTCCTAAAGTGTCTCGACAAGATTCAAGTTTCGCGTTTTCACCCTCGAGCGTCTCATCGACCAAAACGATATCATCCGTTTCAGATAAATTGCTTTATAAGTTTCATTTCAATTTCCATGTTGTCTCATCAGTTCCATTTTCCTTAGATTAAAAAATAATAATACGTGCACAGTAACAGTAGGGGGGGAAATAATGCAATTATACCATAGTCTTGCTGGCAGGAATAGATCCCAGCTTTTGTAATGCCGCTTTTAAATCTGCACTGCTGTTGATGACGGGCAGCTTGTGCACTCCCTCGGCAGCAACAATAATGGTTATCTGAAAATGACACTAAACAGTCAACAGCATAATCGAAGGGCACATTGCTACATTACTACAAGTGAGCAAATAATAATAATAATAGTTACTAAAATGATCAAATTGAGATGACCAGCGCTAAAATGACAACACCAATCATGTACTTGAAAACATTACCAAATGGAAAGGAGGATTCAATTATTTAGATGCCCTAAAAACGGGCAAAGCTTACATATTTATAGGCCGAAACACACGTGACATATCATGTGAACAATTAAATGAAAAAAAAACATAAAACGTAAATTAAACCGCATCTAACGCGTATATTCAACTCTCCCCCTCAATTGGGAATATATATTGATCATTCCCAACTTGTTAGTATTGTTCATGAAGTTATCACTGCTTAACTCTTTGGTGAAGACATCGGCTAGATGATCATATGAGTTCACAAATTGAGTGCAGATATTCTCCTTTTCTAGGTGATCTTTGATGAAGTGTCTGTCAACTTCGACATGTTTCTTCCTGTCATGTTGTACCGGATTGTGTGCAATACTAATGTCAGCCTTGTCGCAGTAGACAGTAACTGTTTGTTCATGTGGAGACCCGTATCTTGGAGAATTGTCTTCAACCACAATCTTTCACAAACTCCTTGCGTCATGACCCTATATTTTGCTTCAGCACTTGAGCGAGCAACAACATTCTGCTTCTTGTTCTTCCACGATACAAGATTTCCACCCACAAACGAACAATACCCGGTAGTAGACTTTCTATCATCCTGACTACTAGCTCAATCGGCATCTGTAAACATTACAATCTCCAAAGGTTGGTTTGCAGAGAACAGAAGCCCACGTACTGGAGACTTCTTGAGGTATCGCAATACCCAATATGTTGCATGTTGATGGCGAATTGAGGGAGAGTGCATGAATCTACTTAAGACACCCACAACATACGTAATATCAGGACGAATATGAGATAAATATATGAGCCTCCTAATCAATCGTTGGTATCTTGAAGCATCCACTTTCTCCCCACTAGTATCCTTGTGATTAGCCTCAATTGGAGTATCCACGGGTGCACACCCTAGCATACCAGTTTCATCCAGAAGATCAAGGGTATGAGATAAATATATGAGCCTCCTAATCAATCGTTGGTATCTTGAAGCATCCACTTTCTCCCCACTAGTATCCTTGTGATTAGCCTCAATTGGAGTATCCACGGGTGCACACCCTAGCATACCAGTTTCATCCAAAAGATCAAGGGTATACTTTCTCTAAGAGATGAAGATCCCTCGTCGAGACCTCACTACTTCAATTCCCAAGAAATATTTCAACTTCCTCAGATCCTTGACTTCAAATTTTTTGCCCAGTTGTTCTTTCAAGTGAACGATCTCCTCTAAGTCATCATCTGTAATGATGATGTAATCCACGTATACAATAAGAATTGATACATGCGCTCCTCTCCTTTTGATAAAGAGAGTATGATCAGCTTGTCCTTGAGCATAGCCTAGTTGAAGCATGGTCTAGTTAAACCATCCAAACCAAGCTCACTGAGACTGCTTCAGACAATATAAGGATTTCTGCAGTCGACAAACCTTTCCATTGAACCCTTCTTCGATAAAGCCCGGAGGGATAGTCATGTAGACTTCTTCCTCCAAATCACCATGCAAAAACGCATTTTTGACGTCGAGCTGTTGTAGCTCCCATCCACGACTAGCATCACAAGAGAGAATCACCTGAATAGAATTCATCTTTCCAACATGGGCAAAGGTTTCTTGGCAGTCAATACATTGGGTCTGGGTATACCCTTGAGCGACCAAGCGAGCTTTGTACCGCTCCACCACCCTATCTTGATTCTGTTTAACAGAGAAGATCCAGTGTGACCCAACCGTTCGCTTCCCAGGGGGAAGACTAGCAAGCCGTCATGTTACATTTTTTTTCGAGGCACGCATTTCCTCTTCCATAGCCTGTTTCCACTCAGATATCTGAACAGCCTCCTGCCGGGTCTTAGGAATCATAATAGAGGAAAGAGATGAGATAAAAATTTTGTGAGCCTGAGAGAGCTGAGTATAACAAATGTAGTTGGCTATCGGATGTTTGGTGCCACCCGTTTTACCTTTAAGACGAGCAAGAGGAACATGGAGGTCATCATCTGAATCTGGATCGGAGATAGGCACCGGCACCGGTGGAACATCCACTGTTTGTACTTGCTCAGCAGTCTGGGGTCTACGAGAGTATGCGTATAATATAGACGGAATAGAAGTGGAAGGGATAGGAGCAGTACACGGAACATGAGTAAGGGGAATATGAGGAGAGGCAACAATCGGGAGAGGAGAGTCGATGGTCTCGTCGCCGTTACTATCCATCTCCCCCTGACGAGGACGAAAAAATGACTCCCCCTCACGAAAAGTAACATCAACAGTGCAATAGTAGAGATGAGTGGGAGGGTGATAACACTGATAACCTTTGGTGGTAGGAGAGTAGCCAACGAATACACATCGGAGAGAGAGCGCATCCAGTTTATCACGATGCGGGGAATGAACATGGACAGAGCGGACTGAGCCAAAGATACGAGGGGCGATGTGAGAGGTGTGGATAATGTGGTTCTTGCCTGGACGAGAGAGGGGCGTATCATAGAAAATGGAACAAGACGGAAGACGGTTAATAAGGTGGGCGGCCGTGAGTACTGCATCACCCCAATAGGTCATGGGAATGTGCATAGCAAGCAGCTAACATCGAGCAACCTCCAGCAAGTGCCAATTTTTTCGTTCGACACCATTTTGAGTCGAAGTGTGGACGCATGTAGTTTGATGAATAATGTCATGTTCGGCAAGATAGTCACTGAATGCTCCCCGATCATCATATTCCCCACCATTATCACTACGAAGCACACGAATTTTGTCGTTGAACTGTTGCACCACCATTTTATGAAAGGACTGAAGGCTAGCAAGCACATAACATTTCCTTTTTAACAAATAAAGCCAAGTAGTACGAGAATGACAATCAACAAAAGTAACAAACCATTTATAACAAGATAAATATAACACCGGGGAGGGACCCCAAACATCAGAATGGATAACATCAAACGGACAGGAACTAGGAAAAGGCATATGACTGATACTCTGACGAACATAATTGGATTGTTCACGTGTCACAAGAAAACGACTTAATTAAACGATTGAAAGCAGGAAACATTTTAGTAAGATATAGAGCAGAAGGGTGGCCTAGGCGCTGATGTCAGCATCGGATGTCGTGTAACGTCGGAGATCTGGTGGAAGAAAGGGCACTGGGAGATAAAGACCGGTTCAGCAAGTACAGCCCGCCAACATTCCTACCACTTCCAATCATCCGCTTCGTATCCAGATCCTGAAACACACAAACATCAGGGAAAAAGGTTACAGAGCGATTTAAAGCGATAGTCAAGTGACTAATGGAGAGAAGATTGCGAGGAAATGAAGGGACATGCAAAATCGAGGATAGTGAGAGGTCGGAAGAACAGGCAACGTTTCCATTACCAGCGATGGAAGAGAGAGAACCATTAGCAACAATGACCTTATCACGACCAGAAAGAGGAGTATAAGAGGTAAAACCTAAGGCAGAGTCAGTCATGTAATCTGTCGCACCCGAGTCGATGATCCACTTGAAAGGGGATGAAGACACAACATGAGCACTGAAGAGACCTGAAGTAGCAAACGCAGCAGTAGAACCAGCCGGTGTAGAGTCGGTCTGGGAGCGCAACATATGGTGAAAATCCTCTTAACTCCATACCAGACAGGCCCTCAGAGGTGTCCTCTTGAACCTCAGTCGAGTGCGCAGAATACTGAGTGTGATCACCAGTCTGGTGGCCACCACTATGGTGCCCGCCTATCTCACGAGCTGTAGAACTCCGGCCAGATGAAGCAAGGTGAGGATGCAGACGAAAACAGACGTCCATGGTATGTCCTTTCTTCCCACAGTGGTTGCATACAGGAGGAGTTCCTCGAGAAATCCCAGCCAGTGCAGAGTGATCAGTAGAGGAACCAAGAGAGTGACGACGATTCTCATCACTGAGGAGCATACTGAAGGCCTCCCGAAGAGAGGGAAGAGGCGTCTGGAGGACATGCAGGCGAACGACATCAAACTCCATGTTGAGCCCCATAAGGAAGACATGAACCCGAAAATGGTCTTTATCCTTTTGTAGGGCCTGTGCATCGGCAGTGCAAGTAACAGTAAAGGTGTTGAAGTAATCCAACTCTTGATACAGACGTTCGAACTCAGAATAGTAGGCAGAAACGGTCATGGTACCCTGCTTCAGCTCCAAAACACGTCGAGTGAGCTCATAAATCTACGTCGAACTGTCTGCCTGAGAGCACGTATCACGGACCAGTTTACAAATTTCATAAGCAGAGTCCAACATCATATAACTGTGATACACCTGAGGGGATATCGAGTGAAGTAACCACGAGGCAACCAATGAATTGTTTGCATCCCATTTTCTCCAAGAGGGATCGGTACGTGGTGGCTCAACAGTGGTACCATCAATATGTCTGTATAGATGGTGACTGCGAATAGCATATTGTGTTGCCCTGGACCATTTCAGATAATTCGTGTCATCCAAGGCAACAGTAGTTATCTTCAACAAGGCAAACTGGTCGTGGCTCTGAGGAGGATCTGCAGAGGAACTGTGAAGGGCACCGGTGTGAGGAGCCGAGGAGATGTCGGGGGAATCACCCATCAAAGAGAGAATGAAGAAGACGAAGATCTCAAATCAGACGGAACCGCATCCTATGAGTGTCCCTTAGATCAAGCTGTCGGAGAGGACACCGGGGGATGTGAGCACGATGTCTCTGGTAGCCCCCATGGAGGACAAAACGGTCGAGAGACAAAAGGCCGCTTGAAAAAATCGGGCGGAGAAGACCGTCGAAGAGGAACGCCGCTGAGAAGAAGAGGCGCTGAAGGGAGGCGGTTGAAAAAGGAAGAGCGGCAAAAACTGGGCAACGGCGCGAGAGGCGCGACTGGACGCTGCTTCCGATCGCGGCCCTGGAAGGTGGGCGGAGCGAGAGCGGACGGGCGGAGCGGCCCGATCGGCGTGTTCACGAACGCGGGCAGAGCGGCGGGATCACGAATGCGGGATCACGAATGGGATCGTTTGTCTCAGCTCTGATACCAAGTGGAAAGGAGGATTCAATTATCCAGATGCCCTAAAAACGGGCAAAACTTACATATTTATAGGCCGAAACACACGTGACATATCACGTGAACAATTAAATGAGAAAAACATAAAAATTAAATTAAACCGCGTCTAACGCGTATATTAAACTATTATATGGTCCATTCATGTTGGAGACGTGGAGTCTAATGGGCACAACATAGATCATGGTCCAGTGTGAGACGGTGGTGGCGGTAGGAAAAACAATGGTGTGAAACTACTGTTGAGATTAGAGTTATTACAAAAACAGTGGTAGGAAAAGTAGGAGGAGAAGAGGGATGTTGACCAATGGGAAGAGAAGTATGAAAACGCAGAAAGTTCATTTTAGGTTTTTGAAAGTGGGATGGTACACTGCTTTCAAGAAGATACAAAAAACACTTATTTGGCGCAAGAACTTCTCCAACCACCGGTAAATCAAATACCTTCAAAATAGTGATGACGGTGATAATAGAATTTTTTTCACCGCCACCACAGTCCCAAACAGAGCTTATGTCTATACATAAATGGTAATTGTGTACTATCAAATAAGTAATAATACAAATGAGAAATATTGGACCATATAAAATCTTTTTTATTTTTTAGTTTATGCATTTTTTTTCATTCTCAATTTGTTCTGTAACATTCATAAGAGCTTTCAAGTCCTATGTTAAAGAAGAAGAAAAATCCTACAAAGATTGCACATATCAATATTTTTTACTACTTTCTAAATGTGACTTTATGCTGATATAATTTGTATTTTGAAGTTAGAATTAAAACAACATGAAAGGCTAAAATACATCCAATGATTTTTATAAACTCCCTTGAGACTATTCTTAGGGTGCATGTGTATGCATAGAAATAAAAAATATTCTGACGGGGATCAACCGCATCAAGTAGCATGCACATCAAGACCCATGATTATTATCAGTGTAGTCAGTAATACTACAAAGATTATGCATTTTTTCATTTTCAATTTGTTCTGTAGCATTCATAAGAGCTTTCAAGTCCTGTGTTAAAGAAGAAGAAAAATCCTACAAAGACTGCACATATCAATATTTTTTTATACTCTATAAAGGAACTTTATGCTGATATAATTTGTATTTTGAAGTTAGAATTAAAACCACATGAAAGGCCAAAATACATCCAATGATTTTTATAAACTCCCTTGAGACTGTTCTTAGGGTGCATGCGTATGCATAGAAACAAAAAATATTCTGACGGGAATTAGACGCATCAAGTAGCATGCACATAGAGACCCAGGATTATTCTCAGTGTGGTCAGTAATATGATGGTCATCTGAACAATTAGATCATGTCATCATGTTCAAAGCAGTCTTCATAATTTTCAGTATTTTATTTATTTATTTTGAATCCTATTTTGAGTTTTACAAATGTCATGATTAGTCAATCTAGGCCCTTCAAAACATAAACCACAATCCCTAGTTTTCTCTATATATGTACCGAGTATTCGGATTTCAGGGATTGAGAGATTAACCTAGCACTGAGAGACTAACCTAGCACCTCGAACAGCAGGAAGCCAACTCAGTGTATTCCTTCCTATGGTGTTGTTCCAAATATCAACCACCCTTGTCGCCACGTGTTACACCTACTACAACCATTGTCCCCATTTCTCACATCTTCCACAATTGACTGATGCAGCACTAGTGCCTTAGTCCATTGCAAACCCTCCCAACCTAACAGTCATAGTATGTCATCACCCCTTCTCCAATTGCTCGGAACCCTACACTCAAACACAACATGAAGGTGATAGATCTTAAGCAAAAAGGCTAGAGTTTGTCTCAGCACAAAAACAAAAGAAAACTAAAAAGAACAGAGCAGATCAAGCAACACAGAAAAGACACAAGGATTTTATAGTGGTTCCCCAAATCTGGGTAGTTCACTCTTCTACCACCCTGGTAGGAATCCACTCAGGTTTTTGATCAGGTGCCTGACACCAATGGGTTTTGATCAGGTCCCCAAAAACCAACTCAAGTCTTTTGGAGGGAGACTTGCAACCAGGAATCACTTTTGAAGGGAGATGACAACCCTTTATACAGGAGGGGGAAAAGAGTGATGGTGTCTTCTCTGTCAACAATCAGAGAGAAGACTTGTGGATATTTGATGTTAGCAGAAAGCTCCCCCTGAGATATTGAATGGTTCAGGGAAATCTGGAGCACTGCTTCAGGGTGATAGGCCTTCAATCTTCAGGCCTGGACCAGAGTACTTTTCAGGAACTTCTGACTGATAAAGTATTTGTTGTCCTTGAAGTTATCTTGCTGTGATGGGGAAGAAGAAGACTCTTGATAGTGATTAGATGTTCTTCTTCTTCAGATAGCTATTATCGCTCTGGTCTAGGGCTTCTAGTTACTGTAGTGATATTGCCCTTTCTGTATCCTTCTTTCTCTGTCTCTTGTTTTTCTGTACAGTGATTTTTCTTCTTTTTCTGTCTGTTGTTTTTGTTCTCTTCTTCCCTCTATTTGAATTCCGTAGACTTGATGGTGGAAGAAACATTCCCGAGAGTGAAGATGCTTTGGAAATTGAACCTCACTTAATTCCTCTGTAACTGTCCGTTTGAACGGCTATTTTCACTGGGAATGTTGACTGTAATTAATCTTCAATTAATTCTGCCAACTGTTACTGATTGCTCAAAAATCGTCGACCTGAACTTTCGTCGAGCTGAATATCTTGTCTGTGTTCGTCGACCGGAGCTTGCAGTTCGTCGAGCTCAGCTTCTGTGTTCGTCGAGCTGAGAGAACTGTTGAGTGTTGACAGAGTGTCGACACAGTTGCTG
Source organism: Platanthera guangdongensis (assembly GCA_039583875.1). Lineage (NCBI taxonomy): Eukaryota > Viridiplantae > Streptophyta > Magnoliopsida > Asparagales > Orchidaceae > Platanthera > Platanthera guangdongensis. The sequence goes on along the minus strand of CM077154.1, from coordinate 136,267,709 downwards.
TGATGGTGTCGACACAGCCTTGCTTGAGTCTTGAGATCGTCGACCTGAGTTCAGAGAAACAACTCAGAATTCGTCGACCGGAGATCGCCGTTCGTCGAACTGCGTTCGACGATCGTCGATCTGATTTTCTGTCTTTGTCTTAACTGCATTCCTTTCAGCAATTCTGGAATTCTTCTGAATGGTCAATCCTAGGAAAAGTCCTATGACCCATGACTATACATGTTGGGTCAATCTAAGCAATCATAATAGTGTTCCTTGCCCAAATCCTAACTGGGGTTCCAACACAACACCCCACACCTCCACTTGTTACTCTGTCGGCTAGTCGTTGCAGCCCAGTAGCCCAATTCTGCCACAGCAACCCCTCAGCCCAACGCTCACACCCTTCCTTTCACCGCCCGCAAGCCAGTTTCATTTTTCCCATCACAACCCAAGCCACCTCCAATTTCAGACCCTAAACATCACCTCCTTCGTCCATTCCATCAATCCATATCATGGCCCACTTTTAGTCTGTAACCTACTTATGCCCTAATTGGAGAATCTTTATAATTACTTTTGTATAAAATGGAAGCAAGGAACCTTGTATGATGTATTTCTTCTATAAACTTTAAGTATGAGTATAAATATATAGGTAGAGAGGAAGAGAGAAATCCCAAGAATACAATGTGGGACTAAACCTAAGACAAACTTGGGTTCATAAATTGGTCACAATTACAATGAGCTTTTATATAATTTTCTACTATCTTCTAACAATCCCCCGCAAGCTGGAGCATACAAATCGTAAGCACCAAGCTTGGATAGAAACTGCTGATACAATGGTCGAGATAGAGCCTTGGTAAAGATGTCAGCAACTTGCTCGAAGGCTGGAACATGATCCAATTCAAGTTTCTTCAGTTGGACCTTCTCCCGGACAAAGTGACAATCAACCTCAATGTGTTTTGTTCACTCATGAAACACAGGATTCTTCGCAATATGTATAGCAGTCTGACTGTCGCAGAATAGAGTAGCAAGTGAGGAAAGTTTGATACCCAAATCACAAAGAAGGCTCTCTAACCAGGTAAGTTCAGACACGACAACAACCACAGCACGATACTCGGCTTCAGCAGAAGAGCGAGCAACAACCGATTGTTTCTTGCTGCGCCATGTGATGAGATTTCCTCCAAAATAAGTACAAAAACCAGTGGTGGATCGTCGATCGTCAAGCTAGCCTGCATAATCAGCATCAGTGTACACAACAAGGGATAAAAAGGAGGATGACTTGTATACCAACCCTCGTCCCGGGGCAGCTTTCAAGTACCTGAGGATGCGTTCGACAGCCTGTAGCTGAGATATTATTGGTGAATGCATAAAGCGACTGATCACTCTAACAGCAAAAGAGATATCGGGTCTGCTAACTGTTAGGTATATCAGTTTTCCTACAAGGCGCCGATAATATTCATGATTTGTAAGTAGAGAATCTGATTCGGTTCCATGAGCACTTAGCTTATGGTTTCCATAAGTGTTTCCGCGGGTTTACATCCAAAATAACCAGCATTCTGAAGAAGGTCAAGACAATATTTCCGTTGAGATAAGATCAGACCATCAGGTCTTCGAGCAACCTCAAGTCAAGTAAGTATCGAAGGTTTCCCAGATCTTTTGTTTGGAAGACAGAGATTGAGTGTTGTTTAATCAGTTGTATCCCGGTAGTGTCATCGCCAGTTATCAAAATATCATCCACATAGACTAAGAGAATTACCGTCTCTGTTGATCGATGACGGGTAAAAAGAGAGAAGTAAGTCGAGCTTCGCTGAGAGTCAATATCACTGTTGGAAAAGCTCAAAGCTTGTATGTATTGCTTCTATATCAAAATACAAGGAGAGAATACAAATATATAGGGGAGAAAAGGAGAGAAGAAATCCTATACAATGATGTGGGACTAAAAGGAGAAGAAGGAAAAAGGAGAAAACAAGGGCCCAATATGGGCCCATTTACATGGGCTTTTCTAACACTCCCCCGCAAGCTGGAGCGTACAAATCGTATGCACCAAGCTTGGACAAGCACTGATAGAAGAGTGTACTGGGAAGAGCTTTAGTGAGCACATCCGCAACTTGTTCTGTCCCGGGAACATGCTTCAAGTCAATCTTCTTCATTTGAACATTTTCTCTGATGAAGTGGCAGTCAACTTCAATATGTTTAGTTCTCTCGTGGAATACCGGGTTCTTGGCAATATGTATTGCCGCTTGGCTATCACAAAGGAGAAGAGCGGGGGAAGGAAGTCGTACACCAAGATCGGTAAGAAGACTCTCCAGCCATGTTAGTTCAGATACTACAGATGTCATTGCCCGGTATTCAGCCTCAGCAGATGATCGAGCTACAACGACTTGTTTCTTGCTCCGCCACGTAATCAAGTGTCCTCCAAAATATGTGCAAAACCCACTGGTTGACCGTCGATCATCAAGAGAACCAGCGTAATCAGCATCCGAGTAAGCTATCAATGTAGGAGCTGAAGATGAGGTCTTGTAGACTAATCCTTGACCTGGGGCCGTTTTAAGGTATCTGAGAATGCGTTCAACGGCGTGAAGATGCGATTTTCGGGGAGAATGCATATACCGGCTGACAATACCAACTGTGAAGGATATGTCCGGTCTAGTTACCGTGAGGTAGATCAATTTTCCAACTAGACGGCGATAGTATTCAGGATTCTCAAGTAAGAGATCTGAGTCGGAAGCCTGAGCACATAACTTGTGATTCACATCCATTGGGGTATTGATCGGCTTACACCCCGAGTAACCCGCATCATGAAGAAGGTCGAGACAATACTTCCGCTGGGAGAGGACGAGACCATCTGGCCGTCTATCCACCTCAAGGCCCAAAAAATAACGGAGGGGTCCCAGATCCTTTATTTGAAAAACTGTACCGAGATGTCGTTTGCCCTCCTGTATTTCCTGTGAGTCATCGCCCGTAATGATGATGTCATCAACATAAACTAACAAAAGAACCGTCCCCACTGTACGGTGGCGAGTGAACATCGAGAAGTCTGTCGGGCTGCGAGAAAAACCAACCTCCCGAATAGCTTTGCTGAACCTGTCGAACCATGCCCGTGGTGATTGTTTGAGGTCATACAGAGCTTTCTGAAGACGACAAACCTGAGACTCCCCCGTGGTCTCAAACCCGGGAGGTTGTTGTATATAGACAGTTTCTTGCAAGTCGTCATTCAGAAAGGCATTCTTAATATCCAGTTGCAGTAAGGTCCAACGGCGATGGACAGCCACCGAGATAAGAACACGAACGGTGTTGAGTTTGGCCACCGGGGAAAAGGTTTCCTCATAGTCCAGCCCGGTTTGTTGGGTGAAGCCTCGGGCGACTAGTCGAGCCTTGAGACGGTCAATCGTCTCATCAGCGGCGTGTTTGATGACGAAGACCCACTTACACCCAACCGGTTTCTGACCCGAGGGAAGCGGTGCGAGAGTCCAGGTCTGATTGGCCCAGAGGGCAGCCATTTCCTCCTCCATGGCAGCCTTCCAGCCGGGATGTAGTAGCGCCTCCTGCACAGTGTTAGGAACCGAAATAGAGGAAAGAGAAGTGCCAAAGGTGTGTAGGTGGGGGGAAAGGCGGTGCAAGGAGACATAATTCGCCAGAGGATGAGCGGTGGAGGGAGATACCTGATCAGCAGAGCGCGGGGTAGCCGTGGAAGAAGCCGACGGCAGAGGGGCAGCGGAACAGGGGGGAAGGCGGCGAGAGTAAACCTGGATAACGGGCGGCCTGGAAGGAGCAGGTGGAGGGGAGGGAGCAGGTGGAGAGGAAGAAGGACGTAGGGAAACAGGCGCAGTAGTAGGGATGACGGGCCGGGGTAGAGGGAGCGGTGGAGAGGTCGGCGTGGAGGAAGGAGGAGGAGGAGGGGAGAAGAAAGGTTGATCTTCCCAAAAAGTAACATCGGCGGAGACAATGACCTTCCGAGTAACCGGAGAGTAGCATAGGTAACCCTTTTGGGTGCGAGAATAGCCGACAAAAATGGATTTGGCGGCCCGGGGATCCAACTTATCTGAGGAGGGACCCAGGAGGTGAACAAAACAGGTAAAGCTAAAGACCCGTGGTGTAAGAGGGAAAGCCGGAGTGGAGTGGAAGAGGAGACTGAAGGGGGTGGCAAAGTTGAGAACCGAGGAAGGAAGATGGTTGATGAGCAAGCAGGCAGTGGAAACCGCAAAGTTCCAGTAATGTTTTGGAACCTGAATTTGGATCATGAGAGAGCGGGCAACGTCGAGTAGGTGACGGTTCTTCCGTTCGGCAACCCCATTTTGTTGGGGGGTATAGGGACAAGAGGTGTGATGAAGAATACCAAATTCAGCACAGAGGGTGGTGAATTCAAGGCCGGTGTATTCACGAGCATTATCGGTGCGCACGGTTTTAATAGTTGTGTAGAATTGCGTGCGAGTTTCTTGGATGAAGCCGTGAAATATGCGAGGGAGCTCGGAGCGGTCACGAAGGAGGTAAAGTCATGTGGTGCGAGAGTAATCATCAATGAATGTAATAAAATAACGGTAACCAGATATACTGGTAACTTTAAAAGGACCCCAGATATCGGAATGGAGTAAATCAAATGGAGCAGCGCTCCGAGTACAATGAGCAGGAAAAGAAGTACGCGGATGTTTGCCGTAAATACAAGAATCACAGTGAAAAACAGGTAAAGATACGTCAGGCAAGGCCTTTCGGAGAACAAGAAAAGGGGCATGCCCAAGACGACGATGTCAGTCCACAGCGGAGACAGAGGAGAGAATAGTCGGAGAGGTATCCAGAAGGTAGAGCCCGTTCTGCAGTCGTCCTCTACCAATGGTAGTCCGCGTCTGCCGATCCTGTATCAAAAAAGAAGAGGCAGTAAATGTGACGGAACAATCTATATCATGAGTGAGGCGGCCAACAGAAAGTAAGTTAAACGGAGAGCTCGGAACAAAAAGAGCCGAGCGAAGAGAGAGGGAGGGGGCAAGAGAGAGGTCGGCACAGCCGGAGACCGGAGCAGTCGCACCATTAGCGACTGTGATATATTTCGGATGAGGAGAATCCGAGTACTGGAGAGGCCGCAGCAAGGTGATGTGATGAGTAGCACCGGAATCCAAGATCCAACGCGGACCGGAGGAAAGACAAGTAATACCTGTAGTAGAGGTGGAGGAAATAGAGGCAGGAGGAGGGCGAAGAAGTCCCTGGAGTTGCTGGAGCTGGAGGCGAACAAACGCAAGGTCGGTACCAGTGGAGGAGGAGCCATCAGCAGCAGCCGCAGTGGGGCGAGGAGTATAGCCATGTTTCTTGTAGCAAACAGCATCCGTGTGGCCATCCCGTCCGCAGGAGCACTTAGAGCGGGCCCGACCCCCACTTCCCCTTCCGCGAGAGCCGGAACGGCCACCGCGAGCAGAAGGCGGTTGGGGAAGTAAGGGGGGAAGGGCCTGCTGAAGGAGAGTCGGAGAGGAGGGTGCCGGAGGATCCAGAGGTGGTGAAACGCGAAGGAGCATAGAGCAGACATCAGAGAGAGAGGGAGTAGAAGCTGAAGCCAATACTTGAGCCCGAATGCTCTGAAGGTGAGGTGGGACCCGAGCCATCACCATGGCAATGCAGACGGCCTCCTTTTGCGCGCGCTGAGCAGCAAGATCGGTGGTAGAAGGCTGATGCTGGATCCAGGCCTCGGCCAGAGTTTTGGCCCGAGCAACAAAAGAGGTCATGTCAGCCGCCCCACCAGCATCAAGAGACTGAAGGTCTGTAATAATGTCATAGAGGTGTTGAAGACTATCCTTTCCAGAGTATAAGGAGTGAAGCTCCTCCCACATGGCTTTGGCGGTCTCATGGTACATGACCATTTGGTATGGCTCACCCTCTAGAGAATTAAGGAGCCATGTTTGAACTCGGCCGTCATTGCGTAGCCACTCCTCCGTATGGGGAACAGGAGGAGCGTTAGTAAGGTGAAGCACAAGGCCCTTGGCCTGAAGAACACGCCGAACAGAGTGGGCCCATGGAACAAAGGTTTTCTTCCCAGATAAGGATATAGTGGTGATCCGCAACTCATCTCGAAGATCTGGAAGAGAGGCCGGGCGGTCAGCAGAAGGAGTAACCGCCTGTCCAGTAGAGTCAACGGAGGAGTCCATGGAGCCGGGGAAGACCGCTGCGAATTGGAGGGGCAGAGACCGCGCGAGAAAGAGAATTGGAAAAAGAAGTCGCCGCTGTGAGAACAAACCGCGCGACCAGCAGAAGAGAGACCGCGAGTAGGAACTCGGGCGGCTAGAGGAGAGAGTCCACGAGTAGGAACTCGAGCGGCTAGGAGAGAGAGGCCGCGAGTAGGAACTCGAGCGGCTAGAGGAGAGAGGCCGCGAGTAGGAACTCGAGCGGCTAGAGGAGAGAGGCCGCGAGTAGGAACTCGAGCGGCTAGAGGAGAGAGGCCGCGAGTAGGAACTCGAGCGGCTAGAGGAGAGAGGCCGCGAGTAGGAACTCGAGCGGCTAGAGGAGAGAGGCCGCGAGTAGGAACTCGAGCGGCTAGAGGAGAGAGGCCGCGAGTAGGAACTCGAGCGGCTAGAGGAGAGAGGTCCCACGGGAGAGAGTAGAAGAGGAGAGTGAAAGAGGAGATGGTGAGAATGTAACATGGCTAGAAGCAGACAAACCGCAAGCGGCACGCAGACAAACCGCAAGCGGTTAGAAGCAGAGATAAGTGGGTCCCACAGGAGAGAGTAGAAGAGGAGAGTGAAAGAGGAGAGTAGAAGTTATAAAAAGGGCGGAGGGGTGGATCCACGGGAGGGAGAGAGGAAGAGGAGAGTCAGCGGCTTAACAAGGGAGAAGCCGTTGAGAGAAGAGATGGGTAGGAACAGGCCGCTACCCGGGCGAGTAGAGGAACAGGCCGCTACCCGGGCGAGTAGAGGAACAGGCCGCTACCCGGGCGAGCGGATAGGCTAAGAAGCAAAGCCGGACGGTTAGAAAAGGGGAAACCGCGAGGTCGGATAACCTCCCTCTAATACCATGTTGGAAAAGCTCAAAGCATGTCTGTATTGCTTTTATATCAAAATATAAGGAGAGAATACAAATATATAGGGGAGAAAAGGAGAGAAGAAATCATATACAATGATGTGGGACTAAAAGGAGAAGAAGGAAAAAGGAGAAAACAAGGGCCCAATATGGGCCCATTTACATGGGCTTTTCTAACAATCACGAATAGCCTTGCTAAATTTTTTAAACTAAGCTCGAGGGACTGTTTGAGACCATAGATAGCTTTACACAGTCGGCACACCCTAGACTCTCCTGTGGACTCAAACCCAGGAGGTTGTTTCATGAAAACCGTCTCTTGGAGATCACTATTAAGGATACATTTTTAATGTCCAGCTGATGTAGTGGCCAGCGGCGGTGAACAGCAACTGAGATAAGAACCCGAATAGAATTTAGTTTGGCGACATGGGAGAAAGTCTCCTCATAGTCCAAGCCTTGTTGCTGAGTGAACCCACGAGCCACAAGACGGGCTTTGAGGCGATCGATAGTCCCATCTGGAGCATGTTTAATGACAAAGATCCATTTACAGCTAACGCAGGACTGGGCAGACGGAAGAGGTAGCAAATCCCAAGTATGATTAGCCCAAAGGGCTGACATCTCAGATTCCATTGCCGCATGCCACCCAGGGTGTTGGAGAACCTCCTGCACAGTGTTAGGCAGAGAAATAAAGGAAAGAGCAAGAGCAAATTTGAGCAGAGGAGGAGAGAGCTGATGTAGGGAAATATAGCTGGCCAGAGGATGAGCCGTAGAGGCGGGGGCAGGGTCAGCTGGCCGCGAGATAGTAATGGTAGAAGGTAGCAGTGGCTGGGCTCCGGAGTTCATACTACGGCGAGTGTAGACACGGATGAGAGGGGGTTTGGGAGCTGGCGGTTTGGGTGATGGTGGTTCCATGTGGGGTGTTGGAAGAAGAGGAGGTAGAGAAGTTGTGACTGGGATAGCAGGACGAGGCACAGGGTGTACACAAAGAGGTATTGAAGTGGATGGCATAAAGGGTTGGTTTTCCAGAAAAGTAACATCAGCGGACACAACCGCTTTCCGGTCGACAGGAGAGTAACACACATACCCTTTTTGTGTGTGAGAGTACCATACGAACATACATTTGGTTGCACGGGGGGCAAATTTATCTATAGGTGGACCAAGGTTATGGACATAGCAAGCACACCCAAACACTCGAGGTGGGAGAGGAAACAGAGATTGAGAAGGAAAGAGGAGGCTAAATGGAGCGACGAAGTTGAGAACGGAGGAAGGCAGACGATTGATGAGATGACACGCAGCTGAAACTGCAAAGTTCCAGTATTCGATGGGTACCGGCATCTGGAGCATTAAGGAGAGGGCAACGTCAAGAAGATGTCAATTTTTGCGCTCAGCAACACCATTTTGCTGAGAAGTGTAAGCACAAGATGTTTGATGTATAATGTCAAATTCAGCACAAAGTGAGGCGAACGTTCGGTTCGTATATTCTCGTGCATTGTCAGTGCGGATAATTTTAAGCGGGGAAGAAAACTGAGTTCGAAATTCAGTAACGAACGTACGTAATATAGAAGTGAGTTCAGTACGATCTCGTAGTAAATATAATCATGTCACTCGAGAGTAATCGTTAATTAAGGTAACAAAGTAGCGATACCCAAATACACTAGGGACTTTCTAAGGGCCCCAAATATCAGAATGGACAATGGATAAAGGAGTACTACTCCGATTACAGACAGTACTAAAAGAAACTCGATGTTGTTTACCAAAGATACATGACTCGCAAGTAAACTCATTCAAGGAGACATCCAGAAGAGCTTGTTTTAGAATCTGGAGGGGAGCATGTCCAAGCAGACGATGTCATTCAGCTGAGGAGACGACAGAAAGGGTAGATGGAAGGACATCAAGAACATAGAGCCCATGAAACAGTCGTCCGCTACCAATAATATTCTGCATTTGCCGATCCTGCACAACAAAAGAAGATGGTGAGAATGTAACAAGGCAATCAAGATCTTGTGTAAGTCGGCTAATAGAGAGCAAGTTGAACGAAGAGCCCGGAACATGAAGAACCGAGGTTAAGGAGAGGTTGGGTGTGAGATGGATATCAGCAGCTCCTGAGACAGGGGTGGAGTCACCATTGGCAACAGTAATGAACTTAGGATGAGGAGCGGCCAAGTATTGTGGCGGCTTCTGGCAAGTAATGTGGTGGGTGACACCAGAGTCCACAATCCAGTGGGAACTCCGAGATAAACAGGTTATACTTTCATTGGCGATGGAAGCCACGGAGCCCGAGGAGCGAGCAATCTGTTACGCCCCCGCTACGCTTTATGGGTCGCCACTATGTTCGGAGGAGCAAGGATGCGCTAAACAACGGGGCTGAACCTTCCGGTTCAGCCCCCAATCAGTGAACCGGCCGGCCAGGGGCTGAACCAGGCGGGTTCAGCCCCTTTGGGAGGGGCCGGCCGGCCCTTCCAGGCCCGGATATAAATATATCCGGGCAGCCCCCTTTGGGGGTTTATGCAGAGTATGATTAGGTAGCCTCCTTCTCCTTCCTAACCCTAAATCTTCTCCTAATCCCTAGATCTTCTCTCTTAGTTGCTCCTTAGTAGTTCCTCCCTTAACATTTGGTATCAGAGCCTTCGTCCATGGTGACCACTCGCACTCAAGAGGAGTCCTCACGGATTGAAACCCTAGAGGAGAGCGTTGTTGGCTTAACCGATTCGATGGCGGCCATGGAAGGGCGGATGGAGGCCCGGATGGAGGAGTTGAAGGCGTTGTTGAAAGGAAAAGGACCGGCTAGTGAGGATTCGGCCGGATCGGGCGCGGAACTCGGCGGAACTGGCGGAAATCCACCCGGCGCGGGTTCGGCGGCCGCGTACGGCGGTCTGGCGGGTCCGATTCCGCCTGGAATCGGCGCAGGGGGGTCCGGCGGCCCTGGATGGGCGGCATACGGGCCAGCAGGGGGCTCGGCAGCGCTGCAGGGGGGCTTCGCGGGGCCGATTCCGCCCGGATTCGCGGCAGGCGGGTTCGGCGAGCCGGGACTGGGTCGCGGCCAGGGGCGCCGGGGCTGGGAGGAACCCGGTGGGGTTCGGCGGCCACCCGATGTTACGGGACAGCCAAGGGGAGGGCTCCTCCCTCCTCCTCGTGGATTTGGGGCACCGGGAGTGGCCGGTTTTGGCCAAGGATGGGGCGGCCAGCCACAACCCCCTCCTTGGGGAGCAGGTCCACATCAAGGCTACGGCGGTTTCGAGCAAGGGGAGCCCGCAAGACGGGAAGGAGGTCAGGGGGGACACCGTTTAACTCCCGGATTCACTCGGATGTACTTTCCGGAGTTCGAGGGCGGCGACACCTTGGAGTGGATCCAAAAGGCGGAACTATTTTTCCAATACCAGGAAGTGCCTGAAGGCCAGTGGGTGCAGTTAGCGTCCTTCCATTTGAAGGACGACGCGTTCCAGTGGACGCAGTGGTTCCTGCGAGGGCGGGAGTACGTACCTTGGGGGGAATTTGTGGAGGGTTTTTCGGCCAGGTTTGGCCCATTGGAGTACGAGAACTTTGAGGCCCTCCTTCAGAAGCTTCGTCAAAAAGGGTCGGTGATGGAGTATCGTACGGAGTTCGAGAAGTTGGCAAATCGGGTTCAGTGGTCAGAGCGGACACTCTACAGCTGTTTCATATCTGGTCTCAAGGAGCACATTCGTGACGAGGTGCAAGCACTCATGCCTCGATCATTGAACCACGCGATTACCTTGGCTCGTATACAGGAGGAGAGGTTCAACCGACAGAGGGCTCGCACCATGAGTAGGCCGGCTTTGACTCCGGCGACCGCAGCACGACGGGAGCAGCCTACGGGTACCAAGCCGACTGTGACTCGGTTATCTTGGAGTGAGTTATCCGCTCGAAAGGAGAAGGGTCTGTGCTTTAACTGCGACGAGAAGTTTGTGCCAGGTCATAAATGCCAGAAGATACAGGTGTTCATGTTGCATCAAGACGCGGAAGAGCCGGCTCCGGATGAGGAGCTGGAGGTAGATGTGGAGGAAATTGAGTTCGGGGTTTCTATACATGCTCTTGAGGGTTGCGCTCCCCCGCTTACTATGCGGCTGGCGGGCTGGATTGCCCAAGAAAGAGTTACTATTCTGGTGGACAGTGGGAGTACCCACAACTTCATACATCCCGATGTGGCACGACGAGTTGGGCACGTGATTGACAGCGGAGCTGCCTTTCACGTTATGGTGGCGGATGGCAGCAGGCTGCAGTGCGAGGGGGTGCTGCGGGGAGTGGAAATGCGGATACGTGGCTATGTGGGAAGGACTGACGTCTACCTGTTACCTATTCGGGGCTCAGACATGGTGCTGGGAGTTCAGTGGTTGCGCCAGTTACAACGGGTGACGTTTGACTGGAAACAAATGACTATGGAGTTTGGGCACGGAGAAAAACAGTTTTGCCTGCAAGGGATCATGTCATCTCCTGTTAAGGAGGTTTCTCTTCGCAGCTTGCAGCGGTTGAGCGGGGACGGACAGCTGATGGCCGTCCTTCGGGAGGTCCAGACCGGCAATTCCACGCCTTCTGAGGTACCGGTTCAGTTACAGTTACTTCTGACAGATTATGTTGATGTTTTTCAGGAGCCACGTACTTTGCCACCGCCGCGATTTCGCGACCACCGTATTCCGCTCAAGGCGGATGCCGAGCCGACGAATGTTCGGCCGTACCGTTACCCACACGTGCAAAAGGCGGAGATTGAACGGAGTGTCCGCGAGATGCTGGAAGCCGGCATCATTCGGCCGAGTACGAGCTCCTTCTCGGCTCCTATCATTCTGGTCAAGAAAAAAGACGGGTCTTGGAGATTCTGCGTGGACTACCGGGCTTTGAACGGCGCTACTGTCAAAGATAATTTCCCGATTCCTCACATCGAAGAGTTACTGGATGAACTGCATGGGGCGCAACGATTCACCAAGCTGGATCTTCGTTCCGGCTATTATCAGATTTTGATGGCTCCGGAGGATGTTCATAAGACGGCGTTCCGGACGCATGACGGCCATTATGAGTTTTTGGTTATGGCCAACGGACTGACTGGCGGGCCTGCGACATTCCAGGCCAACATGAACGAGATATTCAGAGATTTTTTGCGGGAGTTCGTCCTGGTTTTCTTTGATGATATCCTTATCTACAGCGCTAACTGGGAGGACCACGTGCACCACGTGGGGCAGGTCCTTGAGAGACTTCGCCAACACCATATTTATGCCAACCGTTCCAAGTGTTCCTTCGGGCAGGAGGAGGTGGAGTATTTGGGCCATTTGGTTTCCGGTCAGGGTGTTCGAGCCGATCCACGGAAGATTCAGAGTATGCAGTCCTGGCCGCGACCGGTGACAGTCCGGGCCTTGCGGGGTTTTTTGGGCCTCACCGGGTACTACCGACGGTTTGTCCAGGATTATGGAAAGATAGCCCGACCATTGACCCAGCTGCTGCAGAAGGATTCCTTTTCTTGGATTGAGGAGACGGAGGAGGCATTTCAGGCCCTCAAACGGGCCATGACCTCCACACCCGTGCTTGCCCTACCCGATTTCACGAAGGAGTTCGTTCTGGAGACCGATGCGTCGGGGGTCGGCATCGGGGCGGTCTTGATGCAGGCGGGGCGGCCAATAGCCTTCTACAGCAAGGCCCTGTCTCCTCGTACCTTGGGTCTCTCGGCCTACGAGAAGGAGATGTTGGTCATCATTCACGCGGTGGCTGTGTGGAGGCCCTATTTGTTGGGCAGGCACTTTAAGATCAGGACGGACCACCAGAGTCTGAAGCACTTTCTGGATCAGCGGGTCTCTTCGCCTCTACAGCAAAAATGGGTTACCAAGCTTCTGGGTTACGATTATGAGATTGTGTATCGCCGCGGCAAAGAGAATGTGGTCGCCGATGCCCTCTCTCGTCTCCCAGGAGCTGCTCTCTACAATATTTCGGGACCGTTGGTTGACTCTTTGGAGGATATTCAGGAGGAAGTGTTGCGGTCCGACACACTTCGGCCATTGGTGGACTCTCTACAGCGGGGCGAGCCGGGGCCGACCGGCTATCACTTGTGTAACGGCCGGCTATACTATCGGGGACGGGTGGTCGTTCCCGCCGATTCAGCTTGGAAGACGGTTCTGATGCATGAGTTCCACTCGTCTCCCACCGGAGGACATGCGGGGGTGCTCCGGACCCTCCAGCGGGCGCGCGCAAACGTGTTTTGGGCCGGCATGCGACGGGACATTCAGCAGTTTGTTCGCCACTGTGACATCTGCCAGCGGCAGAAATATGAGACTTCTTCTCCGGCCGGGCTCCTCGTGCCATTGGATATTCCGCAGCTTATTTGGGACACAGTTTCCATGGACTTTATCGATGGGCTGCCTAAGTCGAAAGGCAAGTCCGTCATTTTGGTGGTCGTGGATAAGCTTTCAAAGTATGGCCATTTTCTGGCCCTCAGCCATCCGTATACCGGGGAGTCTGTAGCCGCACTCTTTGCTCGGGACATTGTTCGCCTGCATGGCCTTCCTCGGGCCATTATTTCGGATCGCGATCCCACCTTCGTCAGTGGGTTCTGGCGGGAGCTCTTCAGGTTGCAGGGTACCCGCTTACACTTCAGCACGGCCAATCATCCGCAGTCGGACGGTCAGACGGAGGTCCTCAATCGGGGTGTCGAGACATATCTTCGTTGCTTTGTGATGGATGAGCCTCGGAGTTGGCCGGATTGGTTACACTGGGCAGAGTACTGTTACAATACGTCATATCATTCCGCCAGCAGGATGACGCCGTTTGAGGTGGTTTACGGCCGCCCTCCTCCGACCTTGGCCAGCTATGAGCCCGGCAGCACTGCCCTTCCGGCGGTGGATCGGGCTCTTCTGGATCGGGATCGTATGTTAGTCACTCTTCGGGAGAACCTCCGCCTGGCACAGGAACGCATGAAGTCCCAGGCGGACAAGCACCGCACAGAGCGGGAGTTCGCCGTGGGCGATGAAGTTTTTCTCAAGCTCCAGCCGTACCGGCAGTTGTCTGTGGCTCGTCGTGGCAACCATAAGCTTTCCCCGCGCTACTACGGCCCCTTTCAGATCCTCAGCAGGGTGGGGCCGGTAGCTTATACGTTGGCGTTACCGGCCGGTTCCCGCATTCATCCTACCTTTCACGTCTCTTTGCTCAAGCGGAAGTTGGGTCTGCATGTCCAGCCAAGTTCCTTCTTACCTGAGGTTACGCCTGCGGGCGAGCTGCGTCCGCTCCCTGAGGATATCTTACGGCACAGGTGGAAGATTCGGGGCACGGAATACCGGCCCGAGCTCTTGGTCCAGTGGAAGAATCTGCCGCCAGCACACAACTCTTGGGTAGACTTCTTCGATTTCAAGGAGCTCTACCCGGATTACCACCTTGCGGACAAGTTGGTTCTTGATGGGGAGGGGAATGTTACGCCCCCGCTACGCTTTATGGGTCGCCACTATGTTCGGAGGAGCAAGGATGCGCTAAACAACGGGGCTGAACCTTCCGGTTCAGCCCCCAATCAGTGAACCGGCCGGCCAGGGGCTGAACCAGGCGGGTTCAGCCCCTTTGGGAGGGGCCGGCCGGCCCTTCCAGGCCCGGATATAAATATATCCGGGCAGCCCCCTTTGGGGGTTTATGCAGAGTATGATCAGGTAGCCTCCTCCTTCCTAACCCTAAATCTTCTCCTAATCCCTAGATCTTCTCTCTTAGTTGCTCCTTAGTAGTTCCTCCCTTAACACAATCACCCCTTGGAGTTGCTGGAGCTGGGTGCGGAGAGCATCAATGTAAGACTGAGCATTTGAGGAAGTCGAAGGAGAAGCCAAGGGCGGAGACTCTGCCTTCGTAGAAGCAGCAAGGTGGGGTGGAATACCATGCTTACGATAGCAGGTAGCTTCCAGATGATTTTACCGACCGCAGAAAGTGCATTTAGGGGGGGTTCCAGTACGTCCTCGTCCCCGAGACGAATGGCGACCCCAGCGGGTCGAGGTACCATGAGTGAAGGGATGTGGTGAAAGTAACTGGAGAGGGAGGCAGAGGAGCCTCGGGTGGCGGAGTGACCTTCAGAAGCATGGAGCAGGCATCAGAGAGAGAGGGAGTAGTGGCAGAGGAGAGTATCTAAGCTCGAACACTGTGCAGATGCGGAGGAACCTTTGTCATCATCATGGCAATCCCGACAGCTTCTTTTTGTGCCTGTTGGGCAACCAAATAAGTAGTAGGAGGCTGGTGTTGTATCAATGCCTCAACAAGTGTCTTGGCATTGACAACGAATGAAGTCATATCGACACGTATCCCTGGATCAAGGTATTGAAGATCAGTGATGATGTCAAACAAATGTTCGAGGCCGTTTTGGCCAGAATAGAAGGAGTAGAGTTCCTCCCACATGGATTTAGCCGTGTCATGATACATATCCATCCTATATGGCTCAGTATCCATGGAGTTGAGAAGCCAGGATTGCACACGGTCGTTATCACGAAGCCACCCGTCAGTAGGAATGGTAGGAGTAGCCTGGGTCAAGTGATGAAGCGGTCCTTTTGTCTGGAGCACCCGACGAACTGAATGAACTCATTCCACAAAGTTTCTTTTGCCAGAGAGAGATATAATAGTAATCATGATTTCATCCCGAGGTTCAGTAGCAGAGGAAGCAGCCCGAGGTGGCAGAGATGAAGCATCAGCAAACTCGTCGGAGGCAGTGGTAGAATCCATGAAGCCGCGGGAAGAAGCTAGCTGCAGCGGACAGAGGACGGCAGCAGGGGGAAACCGGAGGGGACAGAACTAGCCACGCACAAAGAGGTAACCGAGCGAGAAGAGGTAACCCGCAACCTGAGGAAAGCGGAGCGGAAAAGAAGAGAGGTCGCACGGTCTCGGTGTCACCACACCAGTGGCAAGAGACCGCGACCAAGATGCGGAGCCTACAGCGAGTAGAGAGACCGCAGCAGCTAAGAGAGGCAACCCGCAACTTGAAGAAAGCGGGCGGAGGAGAAGAAGAGAAGCCGCACGGTCTCGGTGTCAACACACCAGTGGCAAGAGACCGCGGCCAAGGTGCAGAGCCCGCAGCGGGTAGAGAAGCCGCAGCGGCTAAGAGAAGGCCGTGCGGGAAGCCCGCAGAGACCAGGAAACACAGCAACGAGTAGGAAAGCAGCAGCGACTTAAGCAAGGGAGGGAACCACAACGGGAGGGAAGGGAAGCCGCAGGGACTTAAGCAAGGGAGACCGCACGGTCTCGGCGAGAACACCAGCGGCACAGAAAGGTGCCGCTACCAAGATGCGGTGCTCGCGGCGGTTCGGAAAGCCGCAGCGAGAAGAAGAGGTCGCCTGCGCGAGAAACAACGGCGGGAAGGGAGCCTGTTCGTAGCGGGAAGAGCCCGCAGCGCGAGAAGAGAGGTCGCAGCGGGTAGGGAAGCAACTGCGGGAAGGGGAGCCGGGGAGACTAAGGATCCGTTTGGGGGGACTTATTGGTGGAGACCAGCCCAGATCAGGGCGACGCAAAAGTGCCCGTCGCCGCACCCGTCCGGACCTCTATCGGCCCTGAATTTACATGTTTACATGTTTTATTTGAGTTTCGTATTGTTGTTGCATAAAATATATGTATGTATCTACTTATATGCATATATAGACGTGTGTGTGCTAAAGTTGTGTGAGATTATATATAAATATATATACATTTCATATATAATATATATATTTTAAAAAATTTATAACAGTATAAAGATGCGGAGAAGAGAAGGCAGCCGGTTCAGCAATCAAACCGACGCGGGTGACTGTTCATCATCTTCGCCTAAAACCGCGACACACGAGCGTCACGCGGTTACCAAGGGGCGGACTTCACGCGGCTGCCCACGATCCCACTCCTCCGCACGTCGCGCGGCCCTCCAGTCCCGTTCCGCTGCCACGATCCCTCTTCCCGGCGGTTTCCAGCGCGTGACCAAGCTTCGACCTGGACGGATCTTCCACGAAGCTCACGGTTAGCCGGGATTTGGTGTTTTCTTTGCTGCTTATATATACGAGCGTTGTATGTATTGTACGGGTGATTGATGAACATTGATGAAAATAGTTGTGACTGTTACTTCCGTCTGAGGATTTCTGTGTGAAAATTATTGAGAGTTGCTTGCTTTGATTTTTCTGTTTGAGTGTCTGTTGTTGAAGTTTTTGGAGGTGTTTCCTGCAATTGCTAACTACTTCCATAAAGAGGATGAATAGTGACTTTTAGGTTTTAGTTGCTGCTTTGTTTTTTTGTGATCCCTGTAGGTTAATGTTGATGAAAAGGGATTATTGCGGCTCTTCTGTGTTAGATTTTTGTTAAGAACGTAATGAACAGTAGCTAGCATTTTGATTGCTACCGTGAGTTTGGAATCCCCTCTTAGAGGAAAAAAATTAATGTTCTGTGAGATTTAGGAAGTTGTCACTGCTGTGAGAATTGCTTCAATTGAATGCTTTAGTTGTAGTTGAGTTAGGAAAGTGGAATTTTGATTCTACTGTGGGAATCGTAATCCACTTGAGCGTTAGAGATTTCGTGCAACCACCGTGAGTGTTTGTGATTACGTGGATCCACCTTGAGTGTGAGAGCGAGTGAATTTTAGGCTTGTTTAGTTTGTGGCTTCTCTCTTTGATTGAGTGAATCTGTGGAACCACCTCGTGTGAGCGAGTGTTTAATTTCCTTGGAGCCCGTGTGCGAAAGCGGCCGACCTCGGAGCGGAAATCGAAGGTGACGAGAAACTCCTCGCGTGATCGTCATCGACTTCGGATACGGAAAGACGACTCTTTCCATGGGTAATTTGCTTCTATCCCCCTCTTTGCGTGGGTCTCTATTTTCTCTTAGGATTTTTAGACACATTGCTGCGCTTTCGCCAAATTTTGTCAGCAAACGCTACGTCGAGAACTCCAAACGGGAACGTATTTGGAGTTCACGATTTCCGTTTTGGCTGCAACAAATGGAACGGAACGAAGTTGCGAGCTTCCTTCCCCGTATTTAAATTGAACCGTCAATTTAAGAAAATCTTTTTAAAAAAAAGCAAAATAGCCTTTCTCGTGCTTTATAAAACGTTGTTTAAATTCATAAATCCGCGCAACATCCGCTTCAATTGTTTGCTAAAAATCATATTTCGTTGCATTCAGTTAGGGTTTCCTAGAAATAGCCGACAGACGCGTAAATCCTACGCACCGTCCTGCATCAATTTGGTATCAAAGCGAGGTTCCAAAATTTTTCTAAGTTTTGGGATCCGCCCTGTGTAGAATAGGAACCCGCATAGATTTTTTAAAAAAAAAATTCAAAGAAAAAAAAGAGATTATTTTATCATCATTGCATTTATTTACTTGTTTGCATGCATTTGCGTAGTGCTAGGTTAGTGAGTATGAGTTCACAACACCACAATTCACCACCTGAACACCTTCACAAGGTAAACCCGGAGATGCGTCGAGTTGAACATGGTGAACCGAGTCGTGGGATCGAAGGGAATGAACCACCCCCGTGGTTTGTACCTTTTGCCCACCAAATGGCAACGTTAACCGAAAGCGTTTACCAAATGAGAGAAGGGCTAGCAAATCTTCGTGTCAGGGTGAATAGCTTAGAAGTACCCCCTCGAGCGTCAATGCCACCTTTAGCTAGAGATGAGCATTCAGTGCGACCCCATTATGAGGCTCCCCCACCTTATGGAGAGAGGTCTGCACTTAGTAGAAACACTCTTTTCCAGGAAGAGATTAGAAATCTCATAGATAGATATGAGTCTGAGTATAATCAGGGTAGGAATTTCCCGAGAAATTTTCCTGAAACCGCACGTGAGTCTTTCCTAGGTACGCGAGATCATTATCAGGAGAGACTCTATAATGACATAGCTAGAGAAGAGCGTGCACGAGACCATCGTAGGCCTATACCGGCCATGCATCGTGATGATCGACCTAGAGATTGGCACCGACCGCCACCCCCACGGCGTCGAGACCATCGTGATCCTTACGACGATGATAACGACTATCCTCCCTGGGATAGTCGACCAGATCTTACACGTGTTGTAAAGTTAGAACCGATACTTTATGATGGATCTATGAATCTCAAGGTTTTTTCAGACTGGGTTATAGACATCGAGACCTATTTTGATTGGTATCGTATGACAGAAGATCAGAAGGTTCAGTTTGCCAAGATGAGGTTATCTGGGCGAGCGAAAATCTTTTGGATAGGTGAGGAACGTAGTATAGAGAGGAATGGACGCCCTCCCATTACACATTGGGCACACATGAAAGTCATATTGGAGGAGCAGTACATTCCCCAGCACTACCAAACCCGTCTGCGAGACGAGCTGACGTCTCTACGTCAAGGGTCTAAATCCGTTTCTGATTATTTAGCTGAGATGAAGGATCTTATGATTAGGTGCAACGTAGTCGAACACCCACGAGATACATTATCTAAATTTAAGTGTGCACTGCGATCTGAGATTCGCGATGAGTTGATTCGATATGGTCATTATTCCTTCGCTGAGACTGTATCTATCGCCATCGATATAGAGGAACATCAAAAGAGAACCTCCCGGTTCAAACCTCAAAATAAAACAAACATTCCTTATAAGAAAGATGAATCGAAGGGTAAGGAGAGTGCCTCGAAGCCCACCTCGACCTTTATGAGAGATCAGAGAGGAAAAGCCCCCATGGGAACTGTGACCCCTTCACAGATCCGATGTTATGAGTGCCAGCAGATAGGCCATATATCTAGGGATTGTCCTAAGAGTAGAGGCACACTGGTTATTCATGAGGTGACTGAGGAGGATGAGCCTATAGAAGAAGTTGGAGTCGAGAGGGACTCACACATTTTAAATAATGAAATGTACGGTACGCCTAGTGATGAGGAGATAGATCCCGACGTCCTAGTGGTGAGATGTATGTTATCTACACCAAAGGAGTCAGCCGATTATTGGCGGACGAACATCTTCCAAGCCTACTTCAAGGCAGGGGAGAAAGTGTGTCGTTTAGTAGTAGATAGCGGGAGTTGTATGAATGTGATAGCTGAGACAGCATTAGCCCGCATGGGACTCACTGCTGAGCCACACCCTTCCCCATTCCAGGTAGCTTGGGTCACCAAGACTACCTTATCTGTGACTAGGAGATGTTTAGTGCCCATCACTATCGGTCCGTATACCGATAAAATTTGGTGTGATGTTATGCCTATGGATGTGTGTCACGTATTACAAGGGAGACCTTGGTTGTATGACCGAGATGTACTCATACATGGCAGGTCCAACACGTGCTCCTTTCTACTTGACGGAAAGAGAGTAGTGTTGAACCCGGTGCGACCCACAGCACCAACATCCCGCACGAGTAGTAGTGCGAAAGAATCTCTTCCTCCCACTGAAAGGAAGAAGACTCTTAGCATTATACGAGACACTGATTTCCATCGAGAGAGCTTCGATGGTGGATTTTATTATGCCTTAGTATTTTTACAGGCATCTGACGTACTAGAGAGTCTATTCCTATACCTGCTAGGAGACTCTTAGAGGAGTTCCAGGATATACACCCTGATGAGCTTCCGGCTGAATTACCTCCCATGAGATGTATTCAGCATGCGATAGATCTCGTTCATGGAGCTTCCCTCCCACATTTACCGCATTACCGATTGAATCCTGCCTCCCATGAGGAGCTGCAGAAGCAGATCGGAGAGTTACTTGATAGAGGCTTTATCCGTCATAGTCTTAGTCCATGTGCGGTGTCTGCCCTCCTTGCCCCGAAAAAGGATGGTACTTGGTGTATGTGCGTTGACAGTCGTGCTGTCAACAAGATTACTGTGAAATACCGATTCCTGATACCCCGACTGGATGACATGTTGGACATGTTGACTGGAGCCGCGATCTTTTCTAAGATCGACCTTCGTAGTGGTTATCACCAGATTCGCATTCGCGAAGGAGACGAGTGGAAGACTGCCTTCAAATCGAAGGATGGCCTTTACGAGTGGCTTGTGATGCCCTTTGGGTTATCCAATGCCCTAGTACTTTCGCTCGGATGATGACCCAGGTCTTTAGACCATATATTGGGAAGTTCGTAGTGGTTTATTTCGACGACATTTTGATATATAGTCGGACTGAGGATGAGCACTTGACTCACCTACATACTATTTTCGAGCTCCTGCGAGCCGAACGACTGTATATCAACTTGAAGAAGTGTGTTTTTATGGCTGAGTCCGTCATCTTTCTTGGATATATAGTGAGCTCCGTTGGCATCACTATGGATCCCGAGAAAGTTCGAGCGATCCGTGAGTGGCCTACCCCTCAGAACATTCACGATGTCCGTAGCTTTCATGGAGTAGCCACGTTTTATCGTCGATTCATTAAGAACTTCAGTACGATTATGGCACCTATCACTGAATGTACGAAGCAGGGAAGTTTTCAGTGGACGTCATCGACAGCTAGAGCCTTTGAGATTATCAAGGATAAGATGTCCACTGCACCTGTTTTGAGACTCCCTGATTTCAGTCAGGTATTCGAGGTATATTGTGATGTCTCAGGAGTTGGGATAGGAGGTGTACTTAGTCAAGAGGGTCACCCCGTTGGATTTTTCAGTGAAAAGCTCTCGGGCCCGAAGCTGAATTATTCCAACTATGAGCGCGAGTTCTATGCGATTGTACAAACGTTACGTCATTGGAGGCATTATTTGTTGCCTAAGGAGTTTGTCCTCCACTCTGATCATCAGGCGTTACATTATATCAATTCGCAACAGAAGTTGAACCCTCGACAGGCTAAGTGGGTATCATATTTACAATAATACACCTTCGTTCTCAAACACTGTAAGGGAACGGAGAATAGGGTTGCCGACGTCCTCAGTCGAGTCACCCTTGTCTTGTCACAGATGCGTACTCAGGTGATAGGATTTGAGCGTGTCAAGGATGATTATTCTAGTTGTCCTGATTTTAGCGGTATCTATGATGCGATACGTTCGGATCCCTATCACGATGAGACTGATTATCTCATTCGCGACAGATATTTGTTTTGTGGGACCCGTCTGTGTATTCCCCGCACCTCGTTACGAAATTTCATTGTATGGGAATTACATGGCGGAGGCTTAGGTGTACACTTTGGACGCGATAAGACGATAGCCTTAGTAGAAGAGCGCTTCTATTGGCCCGGGATGAAGCGGTTTATCGCTCAGGTTATCAGTAGCTGTCGCACTTGCCAGGTAGCGAAGGGCAATAAACAACCCGTTGGTTTATATACACCTTTACCGGTGCCCAGTATTCCTTGGGATGATGCTAGCATGGATTTTGTGCTTGGGTTGCCGCACACTTTTAGGAAGCACGATTCCATACTTGTCGTGGTTGATCGGTTCTCTAAAATGGCATATTTCATCTCTTGTAACAAAACCGATGACGCCTCCCATATAGCCCGTATTTATTATAAAGAGGTTGTCGCACACCGAGGAATACCCAAGACTATCGTTACCGATCGAGACGTTAAGTTCACCAGGTATTTTTGGAAGTCACTCTGAAGACTTTTAGGTACGAAAATTCTTTTTTCAACCGTTTATCATCCACAGACCGACGGTCAAACTGAAGTTGTGAATAGAAGTTTAGGAAATTTATTGCGATGTTTGGTAGGAGATCACCAGGGAAATTGGGATCTAATTCTTCCACACGCCCAGTTAGCGTACAATAATTCGAAGAATAGATCCACGGGTTTATCACCTAATGAGGTTGTTCATGGTCACACTGCACGAGTGTCGCTAGATTTAGCACCACTACCACACACATTTAGGACTAGCCAGTTTGCACATGAGTATGCATTGCATCTGCATGATTTGCATAAAGAGATTGAGCGGAAGTTGCATAGTACTTATGATTTTTACGCAACTCAAGCAAACAAGCACAAGAGAGCTACCAGTTTTAAAGAGTATGATTTAGTGATGGTTCGGCTAAATCCGGAACGGTTACCATCGGGTACCGTAAAGAAGTTAGCTGACCGTAGAACTGGACCCTTTAGAGTGGTGAAACGGATTGGGCAGAATGCGTATGAACTTGAGATGCCTTCCGTTTGGGGAACAAATCCTATTTTTAACGTAGCCGATCTGACTTTATTTCACGATTACCCGCATGAGTCTGTAGATTTTCCATTGTATTCTCTTCCAATTGATTCTTCTGGGTTGGTGAGTGAGAGTGAGGAGCCACATTCAGGACATACCGATATTCATTTCGCTACTGACACGTCCACTGCAATTTCTCTCATTTTCACTGACAGCTTACAGGTGGAGCATGAGATACCAGATGAGTCTACTTTACCAGTTCACAGAGCTACTGATCGACTTCCGCGACAGATTTTAGTTCCCGAGCAAATATTGGATGATGAGACAGTGACCACTACTGATGATGGTTTTCAGAGGTATTTGGTTCGTTGGCATGGCAGACCAGAGACCGAGACCAGCTGGGTCTTGGCCGAGGAGTTACAGCGCATGGATGTTGATCTTCTACAACACTACCGTTCGGAACACTCACCAGAAATGAGTGATTTCGAGAGGGGGAGAGTTGGTGGAGACCAACCCAGATCAGGGCGACGCAAAAGTGCACGTCGCCGCACCCGTCCGGACCTCTATCGGCCCTGAATTTACATGTTTACATGTTTTATTTGAGTTTCGTGTTGTAGTTGCATGAAATATATGTATCTACTTATATGCATATATAGACATGTGTGTGTGTGCTAAAGTTGTGTGAGATTATATATATATACATTTCATATATAATATATATATATTTTAAAAATTTTATAACAGTATAAAGATGCAGAGAAGAGAAGGCAGCCGGTTCAGCAATCAAACTGACGCGGGCGACTGTTCATCATCTTCGCCTAAAACCGCGACACGCGAGCGTCACGCGGTTACCAAGGGGCGGACTTCACGCGGCTGCCCACGATCCCACTCCTCCGCACGTCGTGCGGCCCTCCAGTCCCGTTCCGCTGCCACGATCCCTCTTCCCGGCGGTTTCCAGCGCGTGACCAAGCTTCGACCTGGACGGGTCTTCCACGAAGCTCACGGTTAGCCGGGATTTGGTGTTTTCTTTGCTGCTTATATATACGAGCGTTGTATGTATTGTACGGGTGATTGATGAACATTGATGAAAATAGCTGTGACTGTTACTTCCGTCTGAGGATTTCTATGCGAAAATTATTGAGAGTTGCTTTCTTTGATTTTTTTGTTTGAGTGTCTGTTGTTGAAGTTTTGGAGGTGTTTCCTGCAATTGCTAACTACTTCCATGAAGAGGATGAATAGTGACTTTTAGGTTTTAGTTGCTGCTTCGTTTTTTTGTGATCCCTGTAGGTTAATGTTGATGAAAAGGGATTACTGCGGCTCTTCTGTGTTAGATTTCTGCTAAGAAGGTAATGAACGGTAGCTAGCATTTTGATTGCTACCGTGAGTTTGGAATCCCCTCTTAGAGGAAAAAAATTAATGTTCTGTGAGATTTAGGAAGTTGCCATTGCTGTGTGAATTGCTTCCATTGAATGCTTTAGTTGTAGTTGAGTTAGGAAAGTGGAATTTTGATTCTACTGTGGGAATCGTGATCCACTTGAGCGTTAGAGCTTTCGTGGAACCACCGTGAGTGTTTGTGATTACGTGGATACACCTTGAGTGTGAGAGCGAGTGAATTTTAGGCTTGTTTAGTTTGTGGCTTCTCTCTTTGATTGAGTGAATCCGTGGAACCACCTTGTGTGAGGGAGTGTTTAATTTCCTTGGAGCCCGTGTGCGAAAGCGGCCGACCTCGGAGCGGAAATCGAAGGTGACGAGAAACTACTCGCGTGATCGCCATCGACTTTGGATACGGAAAGACGACTCTTTTCGTGGGTAATTTGCTTCTATCCCCCTCTTTGAGTGTGTCTCTATTTTCTCTTAGGATTTTTAGACTCATTGCTGGGCTTTCGCCGAATTTTGTCAACAAACGCTACGTCGAGAACTCCAAACGGGAACGTATTTGGAGTTCACGATTTCCGTTTTGGCTGCAACAAAGGGAACAGAACGAAGTTGCGAGCTTCCTTCCCCGAATTTAAATTGAACCGTCAATTTAAGAAAATCTTTTTTTAAAAGCAAAATAGCCTTTCTCGTGCTTTATAAAACGTTGTTTAAATTCATAAATCTGCGCAACATCTGCTTCAATTGTTTGCTAAAAATCATATTTCGTGGCATTCAGTTAGGGTTTCCTAGAAATAGCCGACAGGCGCGTAAACCCTACGCACCGTCCTGCATCACTTATTTTCATCGGTCAAGCGGTTGCGACCACATGAACCGGACTTTAATTAAGGCCCGGTTCATGCGGTCGCAACCGCTTGACCGGTGAAAATAAGTCCCCCCTAACGGAGCCTAAAGCAAAGCAGACCACACGGTCACGATGAGCACACCAGCGGCACGGGAGAATGTCGCGACCAAGATGCAGTGCGAGAAGGCGGGAAGAAAATACGGATAGGGAAGCCGCAAGAAGACAGGAGGAGACCGCCCGGTTAGGGGAACAAGAGGGCCCACTGACCGTGAAGTCTATAAAAGGGAATGGGGGGAAGGGGGGAAGGAGAGGTGGAAACCCCGAGAGAGCAAGAGAAGCAGATAGAAAAACTAACCGCGCGGGAAGCTGCGGTTAGAAACCAGAGCAGGCCGCAAGATAGCGGTTAAGCCAGAGAACAGGCCGCCCGGTTAATCAGGAGGACCCGGCGAACAGAAATGGACAGGCCAGACCGTATCCCTCTGATACCATGTATAAAATAGAAGCAAGGAACCCTGTAAACTGTATTTCTTCTATAAACTTTAAGTATGAGTACAAATATATAGGTAGAGAGGAAGAGAGAAATCTCAAGAATACAATGTGGGACTAAACCTAAGACAAACTTGGGCTCATAAATGGGTCACAATTACACTGGGCTTTTACATAATTTTCTACTATTTTCTAACAACTTTAATTCTCTCTACATTATATGGATATTCGTTTATTGATTAGCAATAATCTATTTATTGCATTTGTTTATTTTTAAATCGGGTGTGTTATATATAGTTGCCATGTATTCAATTTCATTGTGCTCTAATTAATTTGAAATTATTACCTATAAGTCTTACTTGAAATCTTCACGAAGAATTATAATTAATATCTAGGTTTTAAAGCCAATGTAATTAGTGCAATCGAATGTCGGATCTTATTGTGAGATGAATCATATAGTTGAATTGCATTATTATTAGGATAAAGGTTAGATCCGGTCATCGGATTGCATGTCTGCCTGCATTTTTGTACAAAGCAAGTTATTGTCAGTCCCAATAAACTTGACTTTCACCAATTTTGATATCAGAGCCCAAGGTTTAAGGCTTTGTGTACCACGTAAGGGTATGACCTATAGGTTGCCCATGATGGGTCCTTAGTAACCCCAAAGTCCAAACGACTACCTATAATACATTGATGTCAAATGCCAAATTTCAGAGACACCTATTAGATCGGTTCGATCGCATGAACACATGCTTAAGCGGTCAGAGTACCTAATTTGGAGTTTTGACCACTAGCATTTGACAAGTTACAACTTAGGGTTCGAGTCAACCATGCACGACAGTACTGCCTTAGCGCGTCTACAGCCGTACTCGCGCGCGTGCCCGAGTGCACCTACTGATACGTCTGCAACTGACCTCGCGCAAACCACCGCCTGCTCATGTCGCCCACATGCACTCGCACTGATGTAGCCACCGAAGGGGATAGGTTCAGAAGTAAGGGCAACTTCTACTTTTCTTGGTCAGGTTCTATCGGGTTCAGAATGCTAAGTCTCAATCTAATATGTTGGAGGAAAAGATAATTCTGAATCTGGTTTGAATCTAAACCATAACAAACCACCACATTGGTTTGAGATCTGAAACCACCACCTTGTTGCAGATGACGATGAGCGGGAGGGACGTCCCTCGGTGTAGAGAATATATCAGTGCTGCGAAAGGCATTACAAGGATACATCGACAGAAGAAGCCCATTAGGGGCGCGCATCTATTTGAAACACCATGTATTTTCTTAATGTTGGGCAGTATACATATTTAATATTAGCCCATTTTGGTTCAGGCTAGAGTGTGTTATATAAAACTTCCTTGCTTTGTATGAGAATCATCACGAAAGTATTATGAAATGGGAACCCTAAGGGCATTTCTCTCATCTCATCTTTCTCTCCCACCCCTTGTTTCACGGAAATTCCCAACTACGTAACAATTGGTCGGACTTGCACTCTTCCAACCAAGATTTGTGCCGCCCGAACACGATGCACCGCTTTCGCGTATCTTTCGTCTGACGCGCTTGCGCTTCAGCAGTTCCTCTCCATCAACATGTCTATGTGTGTCTTCCGCTCAATGCGCCACGATATCCTGCTCGATAGGTTGTGTGTTAATGCCTCTGCGCCTTCGCCTTCTTCCTCCCTAGTGATTTCGATCTACGATGCGCCCCTTCGATTCCGCAGAATCAACGACTCGTCCCTTCCACTACAGCAGCGACTCATGTTATTCCATTGTCTCCTTCGGATGACGAATCCTCCTGATACTACAAGACTTGTGATGCAGGATGGCGCATAGGGTTTACATGTCTGTCGGCTTTTCTTAGAAAACCCTAATGCATGCAAGGTTTCATGAATTTTGCAAAGATTTTTGAACGGGCGTTGCACAAACCTTAAGAAGGAAAACAACTTTAATTATTTTTTTTGTAAAGCATAAACAAACTTGTTTCAAAATGAATTTTCTTGAAAAATAATTCGAATGAAAAATTTGGGGAAAGAGGATTAGCAGTTTTCGTTTTGTTCCCCTTGTCGTAGCAAAACGAATATCGTGAACTCCAAGTTACGTTCCGATTGGAGTTTTTGACGTAACGATCGCTAACAAAATCCAGGCGAAAAATCCGGCAAATGAATCTAATAACCTAAAAAGAGAATGTTTTTCCGCACACAAAGGAGGGGGAAGAAACAATTACCCACGAAAAGAAACATTTTTCCGCAATTGAAGTCGACGGCGATCCCACGAGCAATTCCTCGTCACCTTCGATCTCCCACTCCGAGCTCGGCCGTTATTGCACACGGGCACCGCGGAATTGATTCTCTCTCTCAAAGTGGCTCCAATGAAATCTCAAGCAGGAGTCTTCCAATTTCACTCAGCTGAACTCTCACGAATGGAAACCACAAGCAGGTACCAACTTCTCTTTACTGTTAAAGGTAACAGTACACAATCTAGCAAAAATTTTACACCAACTTCAACAAATCCAAATTGGAAAAACAACAAGCCCCAAATATGAATGTTTCACTCTACTGAAATTCAATCACAAGCATCAAATTTCCATACAACTGTTCGCCGAAAATTTCATTAATCAAACTTCATCAAAACAAAACCAAAAAAAACATTGCTCGGTTCAAACCCTTATATACGTGTTCTGAAAGACAAGAACCTAAAAAACATCCCACGATTTCCTCCACGGACGGAACTGTTGGAGCCTCTGTGGAGGAAAAAAACGAGGTCAGAAAATGTGGTTGCAGACTTGCGGTTTTTGCGTTGGAGCAGTAGACATGGCTAGCGGATGGAGTTCATGAGGTTGCAACTAGCATCATGGGAGGTTGGCGCTTGCGTGATGGATGCCATTTGCTTGGACGTCGCCGGAAGAAATGCTGGGAGCCTACGTGTTGGAGCCCTAATCGCGAGCAACCGACGAACATGGAAAGCACGTGTGACTCTGGCCGACTGGGGGAAGAAGATTGAACCGGAAATAAACCTGTGGCTTGTTTTCTTTTTTAGAGAAAAGGTTGGACCGGCTTTTCAAAGTTGGAAGGGTGGACCGGCTTTTCATGGAGGATTATATAAAAAATAAAAGTGGCTACAATAACAAATAACGGCTACGCATGCAGGCGTGCAATTAACCAAGTCCCCACATAAACTTCAAATAAAAAAAATGCAAAATAACATAAAATAAAATGCAATAACTCAGGGCCGGAAGAGGTCCGACCGGGTGTGGCGTCGGGCACTTTTTCGTCCACCTGATCTAAGCCGGTCTCCACCAACTTGCTAGTTCCCTCGTGTGCATGCTTCATAGACTCCGTTCTATGGTGCACTCGGACGCACTTGCGCCTTAGTCTCTTATGAATCTGGCGATCTCCCTCTGCCTACGAGTCCATCGCTTCCCTCAAAGCCTTAATGTAGTGGATGGACGCCAAGTCCTGCACGCTGGACGCCCGGGTACATCATATACCTCCCACGCAGAGTCCCTATCGATTCTCGACGCGTCTCGATAAACCTCACAGAATCCCGTTCTGCCACTAGCGGGCTTCCTTAAACCACACAAAACGTTCAGCATTCCCTCCTTCAATGACGCCAACCCCATGGCATGGATTGCCCATACAAAATAATTCTTCAACATTCATCAGACTCCAGAGCCACACATGGTTGTCACGACTCTCATAGGCATGGAGGGGTCGGCCATCCATTGGGTTCGTTGGCTCTATCAATCGAAGCCCACCTTCTCCTTGTCGGACCTTCAACAGGATTTTAACTGCGGTTACGATGTGAGCTACTCAGAAATCGCAGTGGAGCGTCTCTGTGGTGTTAGTCAAACGAGTTCCCACAATGACTACATTGACGATTTTATTGCCTAAGTCACGCATGTGTCGGTTCGACCTCCCGATCACTACCTCAAATTTTTCATGCATGGCCTGCTACCGCATATTCACGCATGACTGCGCACATAGCACCGACCCTCCATTGTCGAGGTCATGGGCCTCGCTCGGTTGGTCGAAGCAAACTACACCTTCAAGTCGATGGACACTAGATGTCCACCCTTGCTAGCCCCTCCTCGTCCCTTCAAGTCGATGGACACTAAACGTCCACCCCTACTAGCCCTTCCTCGTCCCACAAACAGACCCGCAGCGGCGTACCACCTACAGCAGATGGAAGCCTGAAGCCTCCCTGGCCATCCAGAACTGTTGTCGCGCTATCCTAGGCGGCTAGCACATCCACGACTGTCCAATCAAGAATACCATGATCTTCGCATGAAGGGACATTGCTTTTGCTGCAAGCAACCGTACTCACTGACCCATGACTGTCCCATGAAGGACCTACATACCCTCATTGCGAGGAGAAACCCGAGGTTACCCTCACCGACTTGGAGGATTTGGAGGGCGAGGCCGATTACGACGACCGGTTGAATGTACCTGTTGCTATGCCTGCAACTAACATCACACAAACCACTGCCTTCTCGTGTTTCCCCTCACTATACTCAGACTACTAAAGTCAAGAAAGGAAATAGGATCGGGAGTAAGGGTGACCTCTACTTCTCTTTGGTCAATTTATATCGGGTCCAGAAAGTTAAGTCTTTGAAAGACCTAATATGTTGGAGTAAATAACTCCTAACCAGAACCAGATCCAGATAAGAATCTTGGATCCGATTCGAACACTCCACCTACACAAGGCACCGTTTGCACGTAGCCCTGTCTGCGCCTAGCACCAACTACGCGAAGCATAACCTCAAGAGGCATCAACCGACTTGCCACAAGTTGACAATATTCCTGCTCTAAGCCGCCTCTGGAATGTTGACACACCAAGATCGCAGAAACTAACTCATCGAACTCGAGTCACAAAAGGGCGATCTATTGCACCATCTCGACCATTTGTCATGTCATCTACAAAAAAATATGGGTGCACCACCTCACATTGGAATCCACATCAGTCAATACAACTATCAAACTGCACAACTCTCATGAGCATGATAAATTAGTGTGTCACTATCAAGACTGCTCACTGCAATGCTACAAGCACTTGAGTCCAATCACCCGAACTATAGCAGATTATTAGGCATAACATTGGTACCAGATGTATCATCCCAAGCGTGTGCACTACTTCATTATGCATGTGGATGTCCACCATCACTATGCATGTAACCACACTACTTGTGCCCTCACTCAAATAGAATAACCCAATCGCCACCTTTAGAGAACTGAATATTGAAGCATATAAGAAGTTATGATGTGATGAACTAAAATTCAATTTTCAACTCAATCAGAGTCGTCGCGATCTCAATGATAGTGAGGGCATCACTTTCCACTCTCCGATTTAGTGTTTCCATGAACGCACTATGAACATCTTTAGAACTATGTGCATTATGCAAACAATTTCTCCTGATATGATTACTCTGTCTGCAGTGGCAACAAAGAGCCCCCTAATCGACCTTGATTGAGCACGTGCACCTCTCGACCCTTCGTCGAACAATCTCTCCTGCCCTCTTACCTCCAAAAGATATTCACCCTCAGGAACAGGGTCCATTAACATTTGCCTGGACAATAACATCGATGTAACCTCATCCATCACATGTATCTTTCCCATATAGGAGCGTGGTCACTATATGTATAAAGGATGGCGAGAGCGAGGTAAGAAGTAGTAGGATCTTGTCTTCTTCTTCCACCTTTGCACCAACCACCTGTAATTGGTCCAGAAGGTCATTCAATACAATAAAGAGCTCGTATAGGTTGTCACACTTTTAGATTTTCAGTCCCATTCAATCGCTGCTTCAAAAGCAAACTTATAGTCAATGACTCAATCATATACAGTCTCTCGATCTTCTCCCAAAGGTTGATTATAGAAATCTGGATGCCAACATTGAAGATCACATATCATTAACATTACTAGACCTGGCAACTTATTATGTCCCAGCAGCACCCACATCAACCCCCTGCTCAACTAGCATGTATTTGACTAGAATTTGCCACAAACAAAAAATGATGTCGTCATCAAACTTCTCCACAGAGTACCGAGTAAAAGTCACATTCTTCCCCGTCGCAGATGTCCTCTAGGCTCTAGGCTCTAGCACAACTGGTTAATTTAAAGGTCAGTTTTGAAAAGATGGTGAGAGGAACAGATCGCCACCCACCGGACATCCAATCAGCTGCCTATAAGAACCTAACATTGATAGCACTTATTAGGAATCCTGATGATTTACCGGGCAAAGTTAAACGCAGAGCACACAACATACAAGCTTTGCAAAAATCCCACACAGTTTTATAATTACAATAAAATACAACACAATACATACAATAGGAGAAATATTAATGTGATGAAAAGCACAACAAATGAAATTAGACACCTCCAATCTGTTGAGGAATAAGAATACTTACCGCAGTCCGATTTTGCAATCAGACGCACAAGGATCACAAGCAACCCTTCGTTGTTATTGGATGACCAACCACCGCCATTACCGGAGAAGAAGCCCAAGTCGGGACTATTGCAAATGCGGCGAAGGAGGCTGTGTGGATTAAGAAATTCATCAGCGAGCTTGATGTAGCTCCTAGCATTGTTGATCTCATAGTTCTTTACTGTGAAAACAATGGTGCTATTGCACAGGCTAAGGAAACTATATCTCATTAGCGCTCCAAGCACATACTTCAGCAGTTTCACCCTATTCGAGAGATTGTCGATCGAGGAGATGAATAGATTACTATATATTTCCTTTTACATATATGGTAAGTTCTTTTGTTATGTCAGTTGGTTTCTATGTGATAGATTAATTACATAATAAATGCCCTTAGAATGTTAGTTTTCATAGGAATTCAAGTGCGTGACTTGAATGTGAGAGTCTATGTTTATGAGAAGTATCATTCTTAAATGGTCCTTGGTCGAGGTAGTATCTTAGAAGTTAAGGGCAATGACAATACATTAAGACTATTATGTGCGTTGACTGATGACTGGTTCTCACATGTCATGATAGTGTAATATCAAGTCATCACATAGGTACTTGTTAGTGAACAAGTTGTACTGGACAGACCCACCTTGAGACTATTTTGTGGATTGTTATATAAATGTGTCACAAATAGATCTCAAGTGACAATGGTGTTTGTGGTTCTTTGACCTAAAGTCACAACATTCAGCAAGTGAGGAAGAGCGTACTTTGATATCATCAAAAATCTTTCTTGAGAAAGGTTGATAATAACGGTAGTTATTGGGTATGTTACGAATCATTTGGGTATTGTGTGTGGATAGAAATGAGATTTGCCCTCCTATATGACAGGAGATGCATTCATGGACCATTGATGGAATGGGACTGATAAATATATGGTATGCTTGGTTGAGTCAATATATGATATTGGGCTCGCCAATTTTTGGAAGTTCATTCTAGATCAAGAAATTGGGATTGAATAATTATGATGGTGATACGGTCCGTACCTCTAGTTTAATTCGGATGTAAGGGACAAAGGGACATGATAGCACTGATACATTGGTCACAAAAGGCTTGTTGAGTTATGAACTCTAATTGCTTGGGTAGCGATGATGTATTGTTAGATGTCGTTCATTTCTTGTGAGACTTTTGTTGATACGTTCTAGATCAAGTGAGAGATTGTTAGTGTTTCTATGATGATATGGAATTAGTCAGGCAGTTAGTCTCACTGCCAACACGATATGAGTCTATAGGGTCGCACATGAGAGTGTTTGGAGAAATTGGAGAAAGGATTGTGTTGGCCTCACTCATATGGGATATGAATAAAGGGTAGATCCAATGACATAAAAAACTGACGGGTTGCGTCGAGTGCGTATCGATGCACGTCGAGTGCGTATCGGCGCACGTCAACTTCCTATCGACGTAGGTGAGCTCAAAGTCGAAACAGTTTCTTGTCGATGCTACGTCGAGTAGATATCGACGTTGCGTCGAGTTATATTTAATGTTGGTGAGTCGACTGTGTGTCGACGCAGGTTGCGTCGAATGTCATCGAATGCTTCTCAACGTTACGTTGAGTTCTTATTGACGTACCTCGACTGCAAGTCAACACATATCGACACAAGTCGAGTTCTTGGCGGATTTTTAAGGGGGCTACAGTCTGTTTGATATCCTTAGGTATAAATAGACTTGGACAAAGGGTTCTTCATGTAAGATACTTGTGTGTGCTTTTGAAGCTGTCACTTGTGTCAAACGCGAGCACCCGCCGTGACTTCTTCTTGTCACCACCTCTCTTGGAAACGAATCTAGCAATCCGTGGAGAAGCAGAGAGCACTCCTTCTCTGACCCAGTTCTTGTGGGACAAGTTCTTGAGGTTCTCTACCGCTCGTGTGGATACCTGTAAAGTCGCAAATCTCCTACTATCAGACAAAAGTTTTTGGAGCAGATCTTTGTAGCATCTTGGTTGAGTAAAGACTCAATCTCATACATGTACTATGTCTTTGTTGTTTACATTTATTTCTCAATTTATGGATATCGTAAGATCCTTTACTGTTTAGGATTTTCCTTGTAATTTTATTTTGTTGCGCGCATATGATGTGTTGTTCCACTCATGCATAGAAAACCCAACAGAAATAATGTGAGAAAATAAAGGTGTCGGGATTAAAGATAATAGATGCCACATTATGTGACTTTGTTTGTTGGTTCGGTCCGCCGGGAATAAACCTGACAAATACTAATCTCAACCTCACAATAAAATGAGTCAACGATGATGCCTGCATTAAGCAAAAGGTTTCCTGCAACAGTATGTCATTCCAATTGTGAAGCGGGTAATATCACTTTTCTCTCGTTGATCAATCTTGTCCTCAAGCTTGAATGACTGAAATGTCAGGGTCCCCCGCTGCTTGTTCATCATTGTCATCATCCAGTGGATCTTCACCTTTTGGCCAAAAGAGACGTTTGCATGTGCGCCATGTTGCATACTTCTCATTGCAGTTGAAGCATAGACCTTGTGTCGCTCTACCACTTCTTCTCTTGTCAATCGTTTAAAGAATAGATTGCAGTTAGATTCCTTGTCTTTGGTGGAGGTTAGATGCCACCCGATTGGTAAGAAGAGATGTCTTTCTAATGGTTATCATTTCCCCACCATGGAGGTTGTTGTAATGCGCATTCATGAGGCATTGGTTACAGATGTGTGTCAGGCTCATGATCGGGATGTGTGTCAGGCTCATGATCGGGATGTGTGTCAGGCTCATGATCGGGATGTGTGTCAGGCTCATGATCGGGATGTGTGTCAAGTTCATGATTAGGATGAATACGTCGATGCTTCAAATTCCATGTCTAGGTGAAGTATATCATGTAAGTTTTTAATGAAGATAACTACTTTGTGTTCTAGTAGGATGGAGGCAGTGCGGGTCAATAGATTTGGAAATGTCTCCAAGTGCTCATCCACAGAGTTTATTTGTTTTAGAGAGATGAGTTCACCAATGAGAAGGCTACATAAGGGTGGCCTGAAGCGCACGTTGCAGTAGAGCTTGAAATACTCTCAATTCATAATAGTTTCTCCCACTCGAGTTGTATGTAGCACAGTTGGGCCGAGTCCGCAAGAAGGAATGAGGCCAATCCTATCATCGCCCAGGAGGGGAAAATCTAGCATGCGGTGGAAAAGCCATATTTAGCATTATTAGGACTCAAACCGTTTAGTGGAGTGTAGAGGTTTGCAAAAGTTAATGTATAGCTTAAGGTTCGTTTTATTTAGTGATTAGAATTTTGTTTGAAATGTGAAAAAATAATAGAAAATGCAATTGAGCAAAAATTGAAGTTGCACATTGGAATTGTTACATTATCTAAAACATTGAAACAAAAAATACAATTTTTGCAAGGGAGAATTAAAATAGAAAACATGTTCAAAAACCTCTGTCGAGGTTGTACTGAAGCCCCATCTTAGTTATTCTTGCTGCAAACTTCTGACCCAGAATAATTTAATATAACTAAGATGCAAACATCTGACTCAAATAATTAAACAGAAATAGAATTCCTCCACTTGGAAGACTTTTTTTTATTTATATAATCTGATTTATTTAAAAATATAATTTAATGAATTAACCATTTTATCTGGGTTACTCACCATACCCGAGGAGATGCAAATTTTACAATGTAAAGTTGGTTGCTTTTTGCGCCGGTTTAGGCTTGACCTATGGCAATTCCTACTTTATTTACAATTGTTTTCCACACTAGCATATTTCTTATAACTAGATATACTGTTTAATTTTTAAATTAATAAATAAACTAGCTAGTTAATTTATAACAAAAGGAATTTTACAAAAATTGGTTACCTTCATTGGTACACCAAGCAATTCGTTATAACTACCGATATACCACCCTAAAATACTTTTACTACTAACTCAATTTATTAGTGCAGAAATAATCAATAATTAGTAGTTCATTAGTGAAGAAACAATCGTCTGCAAAAAATAGCAAACATGAACAATTAAAGTGAAGAAACTATCAGTAATTACCAGTTAATAAAAAAAACAGTCACTGCAACTTAATGGCCAATTTACAGAAGAAATAAAAAAGAATAACTTACCACAATGTATTCATTATTGAAAGTCCTGGAACAATAGCTTGTTGTCTTTTGCCTCTTAATATTATTCACATTAACAAGTGTTTCCTCATCAAATTTGCCTCTTTCCTCAATTGAAAGTTGATTGAATCGTTTCTCCCCATCTTCTACACTTCGCTTGATGTCGACCTGTACATGTATAATAGCATTAACAAGGCTCAGAAAATACATGAGCCGGACATGCGGACTCCACTCACGTTAGCCAATAAACAAGTTCTGTAAAATTCACATCTCATTACAAAAAAGATCTTTAAATTCTCAGTAAAGCAGTTGTACTTTTTTTTTGGATAACCGGTGGAAAAAGGGTAAAACTAAAATAATCTGGAAAAAGACAATTGATGCTATACCCAAGAATGGATGAAACAACTCATCAAGCACTAAATATAAGTCAAATGGAAATTGAGATTTCATAAAGCCTACCCCTTGGAATAAGGGTATTCATGATGATGTGTTTGGCGAGCTAAGGAGGAAATGGGCAAAAACCAAAAGAGGAAATGGAAATCAACTTTATCCACAAGCATAATAAACACAAATTTGAAATGAGTAACTCCTTTTTATAGTTACACAAATTTAACAAATGAAGTTTATGGAATGTGTTACAATATGTTTTATTTTCTATCTGTATTTACTTATTATTCATTGTATTATTTCTGTTCCGCCCCCATATATGGAGGGGACTTCTCTTCTTTGGAATTAATTAAGTAATTCACGTTTTTTTCTCCAACATGATATCAGAGCCATGAATTTTGGTGCCCTAGCCCGACACTCCGCGCGTCTCTCATTCCGCCGATCTCTCGTTCCGCCGCCGCTCTCCGCGCGTTTCCCATTCCTCGTCGACCTTCCAACGCTCGCTCTTCCTCCAATGCCACTTCCAGCACACCTTCCAGCACAGTCTTCCAGCGGCTCGTTCTTCGTCGCCCTTCCTTCGCTCGTTCGTCTCCGTCCAGCGCATCTTCTAGAGGTTCGTCCAACGCATCTTCTAGAGGTTCGTCCAATGCCTCGTCGGCCTTCCAAGCCTCGCAAGGCTTCCAGCCGCCCAATTCTTACAACCGGCCTCCTAGGGTTTGTAGCCCCTCTCCTTCCGGCGTCGGACATGCGGTGAAGCTTGTACTTCCTTCCGGCGCCGCCCACCTTTCCTGTTTTTGGATGAAGTTGATTTCTATTCCTCTCCTCTCCTACTTCGATCTTTGATCGGCGTAATCGGGCACCCTTTGTTGCCTTGTGTGGCGCGCGGCCTCCAGATATATATTCTTGGGCTACTATTGTGACGCCGTCAATTTCAGGTATTCTTTAATTACTCAATTATGTTAACTAATAAGGCCTGAATAAAAACTAATTATTATTAAAAGTTAATATAATGAAGAGGGTTAAGTGGTAAGAAAGAGAGGATGAAACTGGTTACAAGGGTTTGAACCGGCAAGTCCCGGTTAATAAGTTGTGTGGCATCCACGGGCTAAGCGGCGCTCGGTTAATAAAGAAGGAAACAGCGCCAGTTTTATTCCTCCTCTCCCAAACCGCACGAGAAGCTCCAGGCGCCCGACGGAAGCCGCACGACGTCGTTGAATCCCGAGAGCCCATTTCTCCTCTGTTTATTCCGATTTTTCCTTCTATCGAGAGGTAATCTCTTCCTCTCCACTACTCTTGTTCCTTTTATGAAGATTTTACACAGATTGAAATAGGTAGAAATCTAGGGTTTGAGATTTTGAGATTTCTTTCATTTATTTTCAAATGAAAAGTTTCTGTAAGCTTTTCTCATGCCCTAATCATCGATTTCAAGTCACTTTGCTCCAACCCTAAGTGATATACCATGGATTTAGAAATTTTGAGGTATGCATGAGTATGGGACAGGACTCCTAGCATGTATACTTCGTAATTAGAGCATAACCTCATCCTCATGATAGTTAGTTGTCAATTATTACAAGGGAAAACATTGCCCTTTTATTTTAAATCACTAAATGAAAGCTAGGGATTACTCCAAATCACTCAGTTGAGGTTAGGGATTGCTACCCTTCACTAAATAAGTGAAAAACCCTAATTCAAAAATTAGGGCAGCAAAACCCTAAGACATTAAAAAATTCTTTGACCTAATTAGGTCAAGTGGAACCCATTAAAGGGGATTATGTCATGTTTGACCTAATTAGAGACATCAACTTAATAGCTTTAAGTTGGTTGCAGATAATTTAGAAGTGATAAACGATGTTTGGAGACATCGATTTGATGTTCTTAACATACTTAAGGACGGTATGTTATAGGAAATGACATCTCATGGAAGCGAGAGACGCAATGATGGTAACAGGAATGACAAAGGCAAAGGGAAAGCCACTGTGAGTTCTTACCCTTCTTAAAATTGTTCTCATTTCAGATTTGCATGATTTTTATTTCTAATAGGTTTTATGTTGTAACGAAGAGTAATCTAAATAATCAAATAATCATATAAATGAGGAAAAATGAAAAGTAAATAAATAATGTGATGAAATGAGCTAAGTTAAGGGTCAACCCAACTAGTGGGTGTGGGGTAAATGTCCTCCCAACGTATAATAGAATGAAAGTAAACGTACGAATAAGAAAGGGCACATTGAAAGTAAACATGCGAATAAGAAAAGACATGTAGAGGAATGTGTGTGAATATGAAAAGTCACGCAAGCGCGCTGTATAAATGTCATAAAATGTTAATATACCCTTAACATTCCTGATAACCACTCGAAGAGTATAAGAGATAAGGAAACAAAACCAAAGCAAACCACAGGAAAATAAATACAAGTACATGATGCATAGAAGGAGATAAAATAATGAGAAGAAGATGAAAAAGAAATGATATGAAGGAGATAAATGAGAGATAACGTAACCAAGGAAATATGAAATGAGTAATCCACAAGACATAAATAAGTCACTATAGTAATAAAGGGAATCATAAGAATTCATTTAGTCTTTTGACAAATAGAAAATGTAATTAAACAGGTCAAGGAGAAAGCCACTCCTGACACTTCTAGCCGGCCCCCTTCACGTCGTGAAAAGATGCACAAGATCTGGGTCGAAGTCGTCACCGCAGTCTTCAGAGTTCTGGATGCCCACAAAGCTGCCTGTCATGATCTAGATTGCCCTCACGACGAGTTTCAGTTCTGTTTCCAGCAGACATCATGTGGTAGTGTAGTTTCTGACAGTATAGTTTTTGATCTGATGCTCGGACGAATGTTTTGTTATGATCATGTAGCATATGGATACATGTAACATAGATTTTGAGATATCGAGTTATCTGTTAAACTATATGTTATACTGTACTTGTGAAATAAATAAATTTTTTTACTTTTCTGCACTTTTCTTAATGTACTTTGTAATCATAATTGCTGAGTGTTTCAATTTCCTGACACCTCTGATGTATATTGGGATAATGAATGAAAATTGTGATGGTAGCCTGGAACGTGGGATCGTTACAACTATCTCTTTTCATAGTGATTCTACCTCTGCAGCGATTCCTCCTCCTACAAGTTCTCTACGTGGGAGTCATGATCACAATACTCCGCAGATTACTACTATCAGATTGGATGATTCTAATTATCTTTTTTGGACTCGCTCTATCACACTTTCTCTTAAGAGTCGTCGCCTCTTTGGTTATGTCCCGGGGCAAACCAAGGAACCGGAGAAGATTGCCCCTGATTGGCCTCTATGGGATTCAAAAAATTCCTTAGTCGTGTCTTGGCTAACAAATTCCATGTTGGAGTCCATCACTCGTAACTACTTAATTCTGGATACTGTTGTTGATATTTGGCGGTGTGTCGAGACTACCTATTCTCGAAGAGGTAATGACGCCCAGATCTTCCAGTTGAAACGAAAGTTATCCTTACTCCGTCAGGGTGATCGACCTCCCTCTGCTTACTATTTGGAGTTCACCCAATTGTATCAGGAATACGATCATTTCAATTCCCTCACATTCGTTAGCCTTGTTGATGAGGCTATGGTCCGTGCTCGGGAGGATCCCAATCGGACATTTGAGTTCCTCCATGGTCTTCATCGGGACTTAAATCAGATTAGTGTTCATATTTTGGGGCGTTCGTCGTTACCATCACTTCCGGAGGTTTATAGCATTGTCCAACAAGAGTTTGATCGTCGTCAGACGTTGCTTCCTGACCCAGCTCCTGAGAGTTTTGCTCTTGCTGATAGTACCCCTTCGTTGTTGTCCAACCAGTGATTCTAAGTTGAAGGTTTTTGATAAAGATCATCTCCTCTGTGATTATTGCGGGTAGACCCGTCATACCAGATACACCTGCTTCTGACACCATGGGTTTCCTCCACTGAGAGGAGGTGCTCCTCCTCGTGGTGGTCGTGGTTCCGGGCACTCCACTGGCCGTCATGCTCCTCGTTCTGCCCATCTTATTGATGTTGTTATGGATATTTCTCGGCTGATGAAGTCCTTGTCCTTCGCCGCATGATGTAAGGTCTTGCTACGGACTCCAAGTGCTCACTCTGTTGTTGTTTCTCCCTCTTCCATTTAGTGGATCATTGACTCTGGGGCCACCAATCATATGACTGGCTCCGCATCAGGTTTTATCTCCTATACTCCTCTCTCTGGCCGTGATAAGGTGAGCATTGTTGATGGCTCACTTTTCTCTAATGTTGGAAAGGGATCTATCTCGTGTTCCTCTCACCTTATTGTCCGTTTTGCATGTTCCAAATTTCACACGTAATTTACTCTTCATTAGCCATTTGACTAATTCAATGAATTGTTCAGTAACTTTTCATCCTTCCTCTTGTGTATTTCAGGACCTGAAGCCGGGGACGGTGATTGGCTCTGGTAGTCGGGTTAATGGTTTATACGTGCCCGACTCTAGCCCGGTGGCACCTCCTCTGGCCCTTCACTTCAGCACATCCAACATATATTCCTGGCATTGTCGCTTAGGACACCCGTCTATCCCTGTTATGAAGTTGTTATTACTTGTTATGTTTGCTGCTGTTTTTACTTCCTTTTGTTTGTGATGTATGTGTTATTAACAAACATTGTCGTACTACCTTTAATCATGTTTCGTTGCCAAGTTCAGTTCCTTTTACTGCGATTCACTCTGATGTTTAGGGTCCTTATCCTGTATCTTATATTTCTGGTTGTACTTATTTTGTCATTTTTATTAACTGTTTTTCTCGCATTACCTGATTATATTTACTAAGAAACAAAAGTGATGTATTCACCACCTTCAAAAAATTTCATAACATGATCTCCACCCAGTTTAATGTTAAAATTAAGATCCTCCGCAGTGATAACGGTCGTGAATATCTTGATTCACACATTGCTAAATATCTAGCTGAGCAAGGCATTATACATCGAACCACTTGTGCTTACTCTCCTGCTCAAAATGGGGTTGCGGAGTGTAAGAATCGCCACTTTTTGGAAGTGACCCGATGTCTCTTGGCCACCATGCGCCTCCTTAAGTATTACTCGGGTGATGTTGTACTTACGGCCGCGTATCTTATTAATCATGTGTCATCTCGTATTCTTGGGAATGCCACTCCCCTCGGGACTCTACGGATTCTTTCCTTTGTGCTCTCTACTAAGGTGTTTGGTTGTCTGCTTTGTTCACATTCATCACCCTCCTCCCACCAAGCTTGATCATAGAGCTCTCTAGTGTGTGTTTATTGGCTACTCTCCTATTCAAAAGGGGTACAAATGTTTTCATACTCATACTAAGAGGATTTTTGTTACCATGGATGTCATGTTTCGTGAAGTTGAGGCCTATTATCCTGCCACAGTTGACTCACCCTCTTTGCCCTCTTCCTATTTGCCCTCACCGTTCGTTCCTCTGTCAGTTCCTCCTATGTATCCCTTACTTCAGGGGGAGCTTCTACCGTCGAAAGTGAGTGATACTTTTGTCCATACTATTATTCCTCCTACAGCTCCGACTTTGCAGGTGTACGCTCGGCGGAGAAAGAGGCCCAACGACACACTTGACTGGACTATGTTACTAGATCAATCATTGGACCCGGACTCAGGGCCTTCCGAGCTTCCAATTGCTCTCCGCAAAGGTATCTGGTCTTGCACTCAACACCCTCTTTCTAATTATGTTTCTTATGACTCCTCCACCTCCCATAAGACCTTTGTGTCTTCTCTTTCATCCATATCCATACCAACTTTCTGGCAAAGTGCTCTGGAGATTCCTATGTAGAGAGAAGTGATGTTTGAGGAAATGGTTGTGCTTGAAAAGAACAACACATGGGATTTAGTGTCACTTCCCCCGGGGAGAAAATCAGTTGGATGCAAGTGGGCGTTTTTTGTCAAACAAAATTATCAGGGTGTGGTTGAAAGATGTAAAGCAAGATTGGTGGCACGTGGGTACATTCACTGTATTATTTTTGGTCCGCCTCCATATATAGGGGGGACTTCTCTCCTTTGGAATTAATTAAGTACACGTTTTTTCTCCAACAGAATGAATAAGAAATTGTATGTACAAAAGTGCAAGGAAAAATATATATATAAGTATACATTGACAAGGAGTTTCAGGCTAGGTCATGATGCTTTGCCAAGGATCTTCGTGCAGAAGCAAAGTAAATTGAGAATAATCTTGGGGTAACCTGCAGCAACAATGGTATCAGAGGAAAGTATCAACATTTGTAGGTTTATGGTATTAGGAGTGTTCACAAACCGAATCGAATTGAATAGTTCTTAAATCGAATCCAAATTTGTCATAGAATTGAGAGATACAAATTCATTCAAATATTTGAAT
Source organism: Platanthera guangdongensis (assembly GCA_039583875.1). Taxonomy (NCBI): domain Eukaryota; kingdom Viridiplantae; phylum Streptophyta; class Magnoliopsida; order Asparagales; family Orchidaceae; genus Platanthera; species Platanthera guangdongensis. Next base: position 136,224,809 of record CM077154.1, on the reverse strand, counting down.
TTGGATTCATCCCAAAATCTTGGATTTGAATTTGGATTCGGATTCGAATACAAATTTTCCTGCCAAAGACTATAAATTTAACATGGATTGATGTTCTAGATATTATTCACAAACTATTTGTGAATCTCGTCAATAGAAATAATATTATTGGGGTTCGGATTTGTATTTGAAAAAAAATGAATCTTAATCGAATTGATTTTCAAATTATTCACGAATTATTTAGTTTTCAAACAATTCCCTGTACTCCAGGGAACTGAATCACTGAAGATATAACTCCATGTAGAAGTTTGCTCAACATTGCAGTAGCCATGGAACCACAATGCAAAACAGGATACATTATCACTAATCTGTGAATCTGTGGCACAAACAAGATGCATCATCTAGTGCTTAAGGAAAGAAGTCGTCATATATAAGGAGAAAATGTTGGATGAGTTCGAGACTTGATATGGAACACAACTGTAACAACCCCCTTTATAAATAATTTAAAACAAAATCTAAACCTACCCCCATTCTAATAATAATAATAATAATAATAACCAATACCTAAATCTACGCAAGCATCAACTCTATGTCAAGCTGGCGAAATGCGAGTTCTGGCTGCATCATGTTGCCTTCTTGGGGCATGTCATTTCAGGGGATGGGCTATCCGTTGACCCCTCCAAAGTCTCTGCAGTGATGGACTGGAAGCGACCTTCTACTCCTACCGAGATCCGCAATTTCCTTGGGCTGGCTGGTTATTACTTTCGCTTCGTCAAGGGTTTCTCCTCCCTTGCCGCTCCTCTGACAAGGCTAACACAAAAGCAAGTGAGGTTTGAGTGGACAGATCAGTGTGAGCGGGCCTTTTCTGAGCAGAAGCAGCGACTATGTTCCGCGCCAGTGCTAGCTCTTTCGTCAGATGGGTTGGACTTTTCAGTCTACACTGATGCTTCTGGGGTTGGTTTGGGTTGCGTTCTGATGCAGGATGACCGGGTTATTGCTTATGGGTCGAGGCAGTTGAAAATTCATGAGCGCAACTATCCCACCCATGACCTGGAATTCGCTCCAGTGGTGTTTGCCTTGAAGCTGTGGCGTCATTATCTCTATGGTGTGAGGGGTCACTTTTACACCGACCATCAGAGCTTGAAGTACATTTTTGTTCAGAAGGACCTCAATCTTCGTCAGAGACGTTGGCTCGAGTTTGTTTCAGACTATAACTTGCAGCTCACGTATGTTCCTGGTAAGGCCAATTCAGTGGCAGACGCGTTGAGTCGGCAGGCTTCTGTTGCCGCTTGTGCACCTATGTCAGCTATTCTTGCAGCCCTGATTGATGACCTCGACCGGATGGACATATCCATCACACCCGAGGGTCATGACGAGATTTCTGATCCATTATGGGTAGAGCAGGTGAAGGATTTACAGTCATCTGATCTCGCACTTCAGCGCATTCGACGGTAAGTTGAACTTGGGACTCTTCCGGATTTCTCCATCTCTGACGATGTTCTTTGTTTCCGAGGTCGACTCTGCATTCCTAATGTCCCTGAGTTACTTGATAGTATCTGCAGAGAAGCGCATGAGTCCCGCTCATCTGGACATCCGGGCAACAACAAGATGTATCATGACTTGAAGCAGATCGTTTGGTGGCCTGGTATGAAGAATTACATCGCTCGTTTCATCTCTCGATGTCTTACATGCCAGAAGGTGAAAGCTCAGTGTCAGCGTCCTGGTGGTCTTTTGCAGCCTTTACCTATCCCTGAATGGAAGTGGGAAGATGTTTCTATGGACTTCATCACTGGATTGCCTCGCACTCCGAGAGGGCATGATGCGATCTGGGTTATTGTGGACCGTTTGACTAAAGTGGCTCATTTTATTCCGTATAAGGAGGGTCGTTCCACCGAGAAGATGGCCCGGATCTATGTTGCAGAGATTGTTAGACTCCATGGGATTCCTCTGTGAATCGTTTCTGATAGTGACTCGAGATTTGTATCACACTTCTGAAAAGGATTTCAACAAGCTTTGGGCACTGATCTCAACCTAAGCACTGCTTACCACCCGACAACTGATGGGCAGACTGAGAAAGTTAATCAGATTCTTGAAAATATGCTACGTTGTTATATCTTAGACTACAAGGGAGCTTGAGATGAACATCTACCTTTGGTTGAATTCGCCTACAACAACAGCTATCAAGAGAGCCTCAAGATGGCCTTTTCGAAGCACTGTACGGGCGTCGTTGTAGAACCCCGCTTTACTGGTCAGAGATTGGTGAGAAGGTGGTGTCGGGCCCGGAGTTACTTCAGGAAATGGAAGAAGCTACCAAGAAGACTCGTCTTCAGCTCAGTCGTGTCATTGAGAGGCAAAGAAAGTATGCAAATCAGCGCCGCCGTCCGTTAGAATTTGTCGTGGGTGATCAAGTGTTCCTGAAGGTTTCTCCTACTCCTGGGGTGAAACGGTTCGGTCGCCAACATAAGCTCAGCCCGAGGTTCGTGGGACCGTACTCCATCTCAGAATGTATTGGAAGATCTGCTTACCGTCTGGAGCTACCTGCTTCTTTGGCCGGTGTTTATGATGTCTTTCATGTCAGTCAGCTTCGGAAATACATCCACGATCCTAATCTTGTTCTTGAAGAAGTTCCAGTGACTCCTGAAGCAAATCTATCTTATCCGATCGAGCCTTCGAAGATCGTCGAATATCAAGAACGCAAGCTTCGAAAGAGAACCATTCTGATGGTGAAGGTACTTTGGGTGCATGGCAAGTCTGAGGAGTACACTTGTGAACTCGAGTCTGACATGCGCAGCACGTACCCGCAACTCTTCTCTTGATTCTTGGTACGTCTCTAAGTCCGACTTCCTTGTTATTTCAGTATCTTTCATAGTTAGCTTTCATGCATTAATCTGCGAACTTCTGTTTGAAGTATATGTCATCTGAAACTTCGTTGTTTAGTTTCATTCAGAGAGTTCTCAGAAAAGTTTCGGGACGAAACTTCCTAAGTGGGGGAGAATGTAACAACCCCCTTTATAAATAATTTAAAACAAAACATAAACCTACCCCCATTTTAATAATAATAATAATAAAACCAATACCTAAACCTACCCCCTTCCTTTAAAACAAACCCGAGCCAGCAATTTTTCCCGCAACCCGTACTCCCGATGCCGCTCCGTCGGCCCCACCTCCGTCTCCCGAGCGCCCGGCAGCCCTCTCCTCTGCCTCCAGTGGCCGGCAACTCCCGCATCAGCTCCTCTCTTAGTCGACTGTTTTCAAGAGGGGCCGACAATCTTTCTCTCTTCCTTTTCTCCTCCTCCGGCCAGTGAGAGCAAAGGCAGAGTTCTTCTCCGGCAACCCTAGCTCACCCTCGTCCCGGCCGGTGGATTTTGTGAGAGATCTCCTAGGGTTTCGCTCGAAACCCCTCTTCGTGGATTTCGGAGCCCCAATCTGGTCTCCTTGGGTAAGGAATTCCATCGATTTCTTGTTTTCAATTTTGCCCTAATTTTGTTACAATAATTATCCCTCTCTGATTGATGCATTTACGTTGATCCCTCTTGGGATTGTTGTGTACCCTTCTAACCTCGATGTTTTACTTGTTTTCCGGTGCCGCTCTTCGGGTCAAGGTGGTGGAATCACTCCAAGACCTCTCCGAATTAGGGATTTTTTCTTCCAAACGCCGCCAAAATCCTCGATCCCTCGCGGTAGCCTCTTCTCCCCTCACTTTCGAGCGAGGTAAATTCCTAAACCTCTTTCCTTTTTTGTGGAGCGATTATTAAACGCATTTGCTGGCATAAGAAACTTGTTAATTCAATTTGGAATGCATTTTTGATCTCGAACAGGTTTAGCTCAAGCTTCTAACTTCGCCTGCGCGACTTAAATGTTACTAGCATTTTCGAAATCACCTTAAGGCAAGTAGAGACACTCTCTCGCTTGCAAACATGAGATATAATTTACTTCACTTTTGTTTATGAAGTAGTCTCTTATAAACTGGAATCATCTAATTATTTATGGATCCCTGAAATTGTTTAATATCTTAGGAGAACATTTAGAGGAGAGTGTTGGTTTGGTGTGACGCGTCGAATCGAGCTCCCAACTAACTGGTAACAGAAACCATTAGTCGACCATTTCAAGCATCGTTGTTGATAAGTCTTGCGTCAATTCAAACACTAGAATCTTGTACATCAAATGACAACACATTCACCCTTCAATGTGTTCTGTTTATGGTATTGCAGCTAGCCTAAACTCCGGAGAATACCATTAAATTAAAAGCATCTTGTTTGACATGGTTACTTGTCTGGTAGTAGGTTGCTACGTGTAAAAAAACTAGTTCACTGAGCTCTTGTTTTCTCTGCTTACTTTTTGTGCAATTGATTAATTTGAATCTTTATGTATATTCATGTTCTGAGGCACTTTCCTTTTATTTGGATTTGCCTTGGGTTTCGTGACTGCGCCGCCCGGTTCATGAGTTTTTTCTTCTCCCAGCTACAGCCTTGCTCGGAGGTTTCATTTTGTTTAATGTATCAGCAGGTTCTATGTATTTTGTTTATTTTGTTGTTGGATTTTTCTTGCTACTCATGTACTAGTTATCGTCAGACATTTTCTCTTGTATCGAGGACAACTTGTAGGGTGAAGCATTGTACTAGTTCATTTCACTTATGCATTTTCTACCTTTGTGACTAGTTGCATTCATTAGTTTCAGTACTGCTTATGACATAGTTTTATAAAAGAAATGCATGCACAACAACTTTTTAACTATTTATGTATGGCTTCCGCACCAATTTAAAATCTTTTAAAACCCTTTTCAAAAAATAGCTGATTTAAAAACTAGTTGTAGAATTTCTGGTTCCGCCTTAGCAGGCATGGTTCTTCTCTGCATGCATGTGGCATCACGACCAGCCCGAAATGCACTATGATCATGTTGAGACGGGTCGTGACAGTTGGTATCAGAGCCAGGTTGGAGGTTAGCATCTTAAAAAAAATGAAGTATTTTGAAAGTATTACATATTTTGGAATTCTATTATGTAAAAATATTTATACATGCATCATTACTTCACTCACTCTGTCATTGTCTGTTGTTCGAGGCTGAAACACGCACACACTCACTCATAAACATAAATAGTATGCGTGCAAATGTTAAGGGAGTATGAGCAAACTTAACATTTATATGCATATGAATTCTCACTATGATACACACTGCTTGCAAATATTAAATTGTATGGACGGTTTAATATTTTCAAGTGCGTGATATTAGAATCATAATGCGCATGATATGATAAGTGATATGGGCACTTAACATGACATGTGTTTCCATTCATGGGCATTTTTAGGAATGCATTGTAGACATAATTACATTGCATGCATATCATAACTCATTGCACAAGTGTTAAGCTAAGAGCAACAGATAACGATTGTACACACATGGATTTCACAATCATAATTCTATCGCGCGCGATTCTATCGTCGCATTTGTATTTGCATGGCTATCACCCAGAGTTGTTCACTGAAAATGCTGTAACTATTACATGATTTATGTATCCAACAGTGTTAGAATGCTAGAACCTGTAGTCTCGATCCGTTATGCTTAGTCTGACTGTTTCTCTTACTCAATTCTTTTATGCTTCTTTTAGATGCTCCTAAGCGATCACAGCGAAAGAAAGCTACCCCTGCTGCGAGGGAGGCCCCTAGAGATGAAATTGCCCATCTTTTGAGACAGCTTCTGGAGCGTGTCACCCGTTTGGAGGGGGAACGCCAAACTCCTGATCCAGCCTCTGGTTTCGGCAGCGCAGGGACGACTGGAGTCCTTGTTACCACCACCCCTCCTGCACCTGGATCTGGGACCGGCTTGTCTACTGGCACCATGGAGGCCCCGCTCGTGCCAAGTCCGACCACCCCTGTAGCGATGGCAGACACTCTGCCTTTCAAGAGACTAAATCCGCCTACGTACAATGGCGACCGTGATTACTTTGTGATCACTGAATGGGTCTCCCAAATGGAGAAACACTTTGAGTATGCTACAGTTCCCGAGGCCCAAAAGGTTCTCCTTGCGGCCTATCAGCTGACCGAGGATGCTTACACTTTGTGGCTTCAGCGTCGCAGCCTCTCCGATTCTGCCACCATGACTTGGGGACAGTTCAAGGATGCTCTTATGGAGAACTTCCTCTCTTCTGTGGAGCGGGACAAGTTAGCTGAGAAGTTCCTGTCCCTTCAGCAGCTTAGCAGGACAGTGACCGAGTATGCGAGAGAGTTCTCCCGCCTATCCCTCCTAGATGTGGAATTCATGTCAGATGAAGCCAAAAGGATCATCCGTTTCGTGAAGGGACTCCGTCATGACTTCCAGCGGCATGTGGTAGCCCATGGCGCCACCACCTACGCGGAGACCGTGGGCGCCGCCTTGAGGGTGGAAGCAATTGAGTTGGATCGTTCCGCCAAGAAAGTCCAGCATGGCACCAGCAATTCCGCAGCATCCGACCTCAAGCGCAAGAGTGCTCCATCTCAGGAGCAAGGTCCCGGGCCCAAGGAGGTGTGCGCCTTCTGTCACAAGGTGGGTCATGTTGCCCAAGTCTGTCGTTCTCTCCTGAAGAAGCAAAAGAAGGACATTCATGCTCCGCCGCCTCAGATGACGCTTGCCTCTACCTCCACCGTCTGTGCGTACTGCAAGAAGCAGGGCAACCAGTTCAAGGACTGCCGTCGTAGGCAGAATGCCTGTTTCAAGTGAGGGCAGGTTGGGCACCTCAAGCTAAACTGCCCTATGAGGGAAAGCTCAATTCCCGCTGAGCCACTGCAGGTTGTCCCCGGAGCTCAGGACAGGGGTAAGGCTGTGCTGAACGTCATCACTCAGGGCAAGGCGCTCGCTTCGACTGACGTCATCTCTGGTACGTTGTTTTGTCGAATTTAATTTTAATTTTTCTACATTCAAATAAACTGATCTGCCTTAGTCTCGAATAATCTTGATATGCGCCACGTTTTTTTTTTCTTTTTAGGAAGATTTAGGGTCAAGAATAAGTGGATGCAAATCTTATTTGATTCCGGTGCATCGCACTCTTTTATTGCTTGTCACATCGTGGACCTTCACAATTGGCCTACTTCGACACTTGAGGTCCCTTTCGAGGTTTTTGTACCCGGCCATCTGCACCTCTCAACCAGCAACATTCTCAATTGCCCGATCCTGCTTGGAGAATTACAAGTTTTTGCCGATCTCATAGTTCTGGAAATGTCAGAATTTGACATAATTTTGGAAATGAATTGGTTGGTCGCGTATCGAGTTAAGCTAGACTGTGTGGCAAAGAGGGTCAATCTCAGCATTGGCGGCAAGGACTACAGTGTTCATATTCAGACCCACAGCCACCTGAAGGTAATTCGTGTTGTGCACGCCGCTCGCCTTCTTAGTCAGGGTTGCTCTGCTTGTTTCGTGTATGCTTCACATTCGGATGATGTCATACCGCAACTTGAGTCTATCCTGATTGCTTCTGAATTCCCCGACGTGTTCCCCACCGAGTTGTCTGGAATGTCTCCCGATCGTGATGTAGAGTTCTCTATTGATGTGGAGCCTGGAACGCGCCCAATATCTAAAGCTCCATACCGTATGGCACCGCGCGAGTTGGAAGAGCTCAGATTGCAGTTGGATGAGATGCTTGAGCGTGGATACATTCGTCCCAGCTCGTCTCCTTGGGGAGCCCCGTCCTCTTCGTGAAAAAGAAAGATGGTTCTCTGAGGCTTTGTATCGACTATCGGGAGCTGAATAAGGTTACCATCAAGAATAAGTACTCTCTCCCACGCGTAGATGACCTCTTTGATCAGCTCAAAGGAAGTTCTGTGTTTTCCAAGATAGATCTCAGAACGGGTTACCATCAACTAAAGATCAAGGAATCCGACATCCCCAGAACAGCCTTGCGAACTCGGTATGGACATTTTGAATTCTTAGTGATGTCTTTTGGGTTGACTAACGCCCCATCTGGTTTCATGGATATGATGAACCGTGCATTTTGTGAGTTCCTAGACAAGTTTGTCATTGTCTTCATAGATGATATTTTGGTCTACTCCAAAACTCGTGAAGATCATGCAGTTCACCTTAGACTCGTCCTCTCCACCCTACGCCACCATCAACTCTATGCCAAGCTGGCGAATGCGAGTTCTGGCTGGATCGTGTTGCCTTCTTGGGGCGTGTCATTTCAGGGGATGGGCTATCCGTTGACACCGCCAAAGTCTCCGCAGTGATGGACTGAAAGCGACCTTCTACTCCTACCGAGATCCGCAGTTTCCTTGGGCTGGCTGGTTATTACCGTCGCTTCGTCAAGGGTTTCTCCTCCCTTGCCGCTCCTCTGACAAGGCTAACACAAAAGCATGTGAGGTTTGAGTGGACAGATCAGTGTGAGCGGGCCTTTTCTGAGCTGAAGCAGCGACTATGTTCCGCGCCAGTGCTAGCTCTTCCGTCAGATGGGTTGGACTTTTCAGTCTACACTGATGCTTCTGGGGTTGGTTTGGGCTGCGTTCTGATGCAGGATGACCGTGTTATTGCTTATGGGTCGAGGCAGTTGAAAATTCATGAGCGCAACTATCTCACCCATGACCTGGAATTCGCTGCAGTGGTGTTTGCCTTGAAGCTGTGGCGTTATTATCTCTATGGTGTGAGGTGCCACTTTTACACCGACCATCAGAGCTTGAAGTACATTTTTGTTCAGAAGGACCTCAATCTTCGTCAGAGACGTTGGCTCGAGTTTGTTTCAGACTATGACTTGCAGCTTACGTATGTTCCTGGTAAGGCCAATTCAGTGGCAGACGCGTTGAATCGGCAGGCTTCTATTGCCGCTTGTGCACCTATGTCAGCTATTCATGCAGCCCTGATTGATGACCTCAACCGGATGGACATATCCATCACACCCGAGGGTCATGAGGGGATTTCTGATCCGTTATGGGTAGAGCAGGTGAAGGGTTTACAGCCATCTGATCCCGAACTTCAGCGCATTCGCCGGCAAGTTGAACTTGAGACTCTTCCGGATTTCTCCATCTCTGACGATGTTCTTCGTTTCCGAGGTCGACTCTGCATTCTTAATGTCCCTGAGTTACTTGATAGTATCTGCAGAGAAGCGCATGAGTCTCGCTCATCTGGACATCCGGGCAACAACAAGATGTATCATGACTTGAAGCAGATCGTTTGGTGGCCTGGTATGAAGAATTACATCGCTCGTTTCATCTCTCGATGTCTTACATGCCAGAAGGTGAAAGCTCAGCGTCAGTGTCCTGGTGGTCTTTTGCAGCCTTTACCTATCCCTGAATGGAAGTGGGAAGATGTTTCTATGGACTTCATCACTGGATTGCCTCGCACTCCGAGAGGGCATGATGCGATCCGGGTTATTGTGGACCGCTTGACTAAAGTGGCTCATTTTATTCCGTATAAGGAGGGTCATTCCACCGAGAAGATGGCCCGGATCTATGTTGCAGAGATTGTTAGACTCCATGGGATTCCTCTGCGAATCGTTTCCGATCATGACTCGAGATTTGTATCGCACTTCTGTAAAAGATTTCAACAAGCTTTGGGCATTGATCTCAACATAAGCACTGCTTACCACCCGACGACTGATGGGCAGACTGAGAAAGTTAATCAGATTCTTGAAGACATGCTACGTTGTTATATCTTAGACTATAAGGGAGCTTGGGATGAACATCTACCCTTGGTTGAATTCGCCTACAACAATAACTATCAAGAGAGCCTCAAGATGGCCCCCTTCGAAGCATTGTACGGGCGTCGCTGTAGAACCCCGTTTTACTGGTCAAAGGTTGGTGAGAAGGTGGTGTTGGGCCCGGAGTTACTTCAGGAAATGGAAGAAGCCACCAAGAAGACTCGTCTTCAGCTCAGTCGTGCCATTGAGAGGCAAAACAAGTATGCAAATCAGCGCCGCCGTCCGTTAGAATTCGCCGTGGGTGATCAAGTGTTCCTGAAAGTTTCTCCTACTCCTGGGTTGAAACGGTTTGGTCGTCATCATAAGCTCACCTCAAGGTTTGTGGGACCGTACTCCATCTCAGAACGTATTGGAGGATCTACTTACCATCTGGAGCTACCTGCTTCTTTGGCCGGTGTTCATGATGTCTTTCATGTCAGCCAGCTTCGGAAATACATTCACGATCCTAATCGTGTTCTTGAAGAAGTTCCAGTGACTCCTGAAGCCAATCTGTCTTATCCGATCGAGCCTTCGAAGATCGTCGAATATCAAGAACGCAAGCTTCGCAAGAGAACCATTCCGATAGTGAAGGTACTTTGGGTGCATGGCAAGTCTGAGGAGTACACTTGGGAACTTGAGTCTGACATGCGCAGCAAGTACCCGCAACTCTTCTCTTGATTCTTGGTACGTCTCTAAGTCCGACTTCCTTGTTATTTCAGTATCTTTCATAGTTAGCTTTCATGCGTTAATCTGCGAACTTCTATTTAAAGTATATGTCATCTGAAACGTTGTTGTTTAGTCTCATTCAGAGAGTTCTCAGGAAAGTTTCGGGACGAAACTTTCTAAGTGGGGGAGAATGTAACAACCCCCTTTATAAATAATTTAAAACAAAACCTAAACCTACCCTCATTTTAATAATAATAATAATAAAACCAATACCTAAACCTACCCCCCCTTCCTTTAAAACAAACCCGAGCCAGCAATTTTTCCCGCAACCCGCACTCCCGATCCCGCTCCGTCGGCCCCACCTCCGTCTCCCGAGAGCCCGGCAGCCCTCTCCTCCGCCTCCAGTGGTCGGCAACACCTTCCTCCAAGCTCGACGCCTCATCCTCTTGTTTCTCTGTCGTCTCCAGCGCTCCCCTTGGCCGGCAACTCCCGCATCAGCTCCTCTCTTGGTCGACTGTTTCCAAGAGGGGCCAACAATCTTTCTCCCTTCCTTTTCTCCTCCTCCGGCCAGTGAGAGCAAAGGCAGAGTTCTTCTCCGGTAACCCTAGCTCCTCCTCGTCCCAGGCGGTGGATTTTGTGAGAGATCTCCTAGGGTTTCGCTCGAAACCCCTCTTTGTGGATTTCGGAGCCCCAATCTGGTATCCTTGGGTAAGGAATTTCATCGATTTCTTGTTTTCAATTTTACCCTAATTTTGTTATAATAATTATCCCTCTCCGATTGATGCATTTACGTCGATCCCTCTTGGGGTTGTCGTGTACCCTTCTAACCTCGATGTTTTACTTGTTTTTCGGTGTTGCTCTTCGGGTCTAGGTGGTGGAATCACTTCAAGACCTCTCCGAATTAGGGATTTTTGCTTCCAAACGCCGCCAAAATCTCTGATCCCTCGCGGTAGCCTCTTCTCCCCTCACTTTCAAGGGAGGTAAATTCCTAAACCCCTCTCCTTTTGTGTGGAGCGATTATTAAACGCATGGCTGGCATAAGAAACTTGTTAATTCAATTTGGAATGCATTTTTGATCTCGAACAGGTTTAGCTCAAGCTTCTAACTTCGCCTGCGCCACTTAACTGTTACTAGCATTTTCGAAATCACCTTAAGGAAAGTAGAGACACTCTCTCGCTTGCAAACATGAGATCTAATTTACTTCACTTTTGTTTATGAAGTAGCCTCTTATAAACTGGAATCGTCTAATTATTTATGGATCCCTGAAATTGTCTAATATCTCAGGCGAACATTTAGAGGAGAGTGTTGGTTTGGTGTGACGCGTCGAATGGAGCTCCCGACTAACTGGTAACAGAAACCATTAGTCGACCATTGCAAGCACCGTTGTTGATAAGCATTGCGTCAATTCAAACACTAGAATCGTGTACACCAAATGACAACATCTTCACCCTTCAATGTGTTCCGCTTATGGTATTGCAGCTAGGCTAAACTCCGGAGTAGACCATTAAATTAAAAGCATCTTGTTTGACATGCTTAATTTTCTGGTAGTAGGTTGCTATGTGTAAAAAAACTGGTTCACTGAGCTCTTGTTTCCTCTACTTACTTTTTGTGCAATTGATTAATTTGAATCTTTATGTATATTCATGTTCTGAGGCACTTTCCTTTTGTTTGTATTTGCCTTAGGTTCCGTGACTGCGCCGCCCGGTTCCTGAGTTTTTTCTTCTCTCAGCTACAGCCTTGCTCGAAGGTTTCATTTTGTTTAATGTATCAGCAGGTTTGTTGAAGTATTAGACCGGGCGGCTTAGCGGTCTGATCCAGCGGTTTGTTGACCGAGCGGTCTGGCGGTCTCACTCTGAAGCCTGGAGACCGGGCGGTCTATCGGTCTACCATTGCGGTCTGTTCTATCCTGCTGGAGTTGTCGAGCGGTTAACCCATCTGTCTAACCGCGCGGCCTATGCGGTCACCTTTATTCTAGCCGCTCAGTACTGTAAATGTTTAGTCCCACATTGTTTGTATACTCTCTTTCTTATCTCCTCCATTCTATATAAGGGAGGTCATACCTTTGTAAATGATATCTTTTTTGGATAATAAAATTTCAATTATTCAAAAGTTTATCCGCTTGTTCTCTCTTTTTCGCTACTTTCTAACATGGTATCAGAGGACACGGTCATTTCCTCCTGATTCTGTGCGCTCTCTGTTGTTCGCGGCTTGTTTTCCGCTTTCTGCGACCTGTCTCGCGACTTGCCTTCTCTTCTGTCCGCTACCCTGTTCGCGCGGCCTGTTTCTGTCCGCTGCCCTGTTCGCGCGGCTTGCTTCTTCTTGGTTCTCTTCTCCTACTGCTATTTGTCGCAGCGACCTGTTTTCTTGTCGCCGCGCTCCTTGTTCTTTCTTGCCTCTCCGCCTTCCTAGTCGTTGCGGTCTGTCTCTGTCCGCGTGACTTGTCTCTACCCGCTGCGGACTTCTTCTCCCTGTCCGCTTCTGCTTTCCCCATTTCCGCTTGTCTCTATACTCGCGGTTTGCTGCTGTGATCTGCCTGACCGTGCGGGTTGTTCCTTTCTCACCCGCATCTTGGTCGCGGTCACCTGCTCTTCTCCTCTCTTCTGTTCGCTCGGCTTTTTCAGTCCGCGCGACCTCTTCCCCGCTGTGTCTTTGACCTCTTTCTAGCCGCTACTGTTCGCGCGGCTTCTTCTGTTTTCTAACTGCTACTGTTCGCGCGGCTTCTTCTGCTTGCCGGGTTCTATGACTACCTCCGGTCTCACCACTACTCCTGCAGCTCCTTCTCCTCCTCCTCCTTCGGGCAACCTTGGCACCCTTTCCAAGCTTGTTGGCTCCAACTATCCCGATTGGAGCGTTTCTTTCACCTTTCTCCTTCGTTCTCAACGCAAGCGTCATCACCTCACCGATGACCCTCCTCCTCGCACCTCTCCTGAGTTTGATGACTGGGATGCGAGTGATGCTCTTGTCCGCACCTGGCTGGCCAACAGCCTTTCTGATGAGTGCCTTCCCGTCATTCGTCATGATGAGACGGTCAAGGCCGCCTGGCTTCACCTCGCTGCTCTCTATTCTAAGGGGGGTCAGACGTCCCGCATTTATACTCTCTATGCGGATCTCTTCGCCCGCCCTTCCATGTCACCAGCTGCGGCTTATCAGCAGGTTCAGGCTCTTGGTGCTGAAATCCTCCAGAATCGCCCCTTCTCCGCGGACTTGGCCGACCAGCACAAACACTTCCAGGAACTCCTGGTTGTTTGTTATCTTCTTCGTCTTCCCGACTCTTATGATATGATCCGCCAGCAGATCTTGGGTGAGGCGGAATCTCCTACTTTGGATGCCACTGCGGCTCGCATTGCCGCTGTTACTTCGCTACTCCAGCGGCCTCTGTTGGCCTCCCCCCCTTCCCAGGACTCCTTTGCTCACCAAGCTCAGAGGGGGGGCCCTAGTAGCCGCGGCTCCTCTGGCGGACGGGGTTCATCCTGGTTCCTCTGCTCTCACTGTGGTCGTACTGGCCATACTGTTGACCGCTGCTGGCAGAAACATCCTCATCTTCGCCCTTCCGGTGATGCTCCTTCTTCGGCTTCCGCCTCTTCTCGGTCGTCTGCCTCTGTGGCCACGACGTCAGGTAGTGCCCACGTCGTTACCCAAGGTAAATGGCTGATTGACTCCGGTGCCACAAATCATATGACGGGCAACCCTCATTGCTTCTCCCGTCTTGAGACCCATGACCGCTTACCCCCGGTTCGTGTGGCGGATGGTTCCCCGTCCCCGGTTCATGGGACGGGCATGGTTCAACTCACTTCATCGCTTTGCTTGGAGGATACCCTCTATGTCCCGAAGTTCCCGTGCAATTTGTTATCATTTACTACTTTATGCCGGAAACTTCAGTGCTCCGTCTTATTCACTCCCACTACTTGTTCTTTTCAGGACCCGAGGACCCAGCGGACGATTGCTACTGGGACTGAGAGCGGCGGCCTCTACTTCCTCGACGATGTTTCCGCTCTATCTGCCTACTCCTCCTCCACCGATCTCCTTCAGTGGCATCTTCGTCTTGGACATCCTCCTCCTCGGCTTATTCGCCAGCTTCTGCCCCACTTACCTCCTACCAGTTCTCCGCTCAACTGTGATGCGTGTCAGCTTGGCAAACATCATCGCTCCTCCTTCCCACCGAAGCAAGGTCGTGGCTCCTCTCGCATATTTGATCTTATTCATTCTGATGTATGGGGTCCTGCTCCTACCCTCACAGTTGGTCGGGGCAGTTCCTATTTTGTCACTTTTATCGATGATTTTACTCGCTGTACCTGGGTGTATCTGTTAAAAGATCGCTCTGAACTATTTTCTGTTTGGCAATCATTTTACTTTATGATTAAGACTCAATTTGCTATTTCTATTAAAGTCTTACGTTCTGATAATGCCAAGGAGTATCTGACTCATGAGTTCTCCGCGTTCTTTCACCAACATGGCCTCCTTCATCAAACGACTTGTGTTTACACCTCCCAGTAGAATGGGGTGGCGGAGCGTAAAAACCGCCATCTGCTTGATGTTGCGCGTACTCTCATGACGCAGATGCACGTCCCTCGCTCCTACTGGGGCTACGCTGTGCTCCTCGCCTGCTATCTCATCAATCGCCTTCCCTCCGCGGTTCTCCACGGCCAGACTCCCTTCTCCCTTCTCTACCCCCACCAGGAACCTTTTCCTCTTCCTCTCCGTGTCTTTGGCTGTACGGCCTTTGTTCACGCTCCCTCCTCTACCCGCGACAAGCTTTCCCCCCGTTCCACTAAGTGTGTCTTTTTGGGGTACTCTACCACTCAAAAAGGCTATTGCTGCTTTGACCCCCTTCTCCGCAAGCAGTTTGTCTCCGCAGATGTGACTTTTTTCGAAAATGCTTCCTATTTCTCTCCTCCCTCTTCTCTTCCTTCTGATATCTCCGTTCCTTCCACACCTCTCCACGTTTTCCCCCCTTCGTCTCCTCCTCCACCCACTCCTTCCCAGTCCGTCTCCCCACCCACCCCTCCACCCTCCTCTCCGCTGCCGTCTCTCTCTAGTCCCGGGCCAGCCTTCTCCGCCACGGACGTTCCGGTCGCTGACGCTCCCGTCGCCGACGCTCCCGTTGACCTGGATGTTCTCATTGCCCTTCGCAAAGGGGTGCGGGCGTGTACTCAACACCCGCTCACGGCTGTTGTTTCCTATGATCGGCTTTCTCCTTCTCGCAGGTGTTTTGCCTTGGCTATCTCTGCTACTTCTACTCCCCGTACCTACCAGGAGGCTCTTGCTCTCCCTCATTGGAAGTCTGTCATGGATGAGGAGATGGCTACTCTTACTGAACGGGGTACCTGGACCCTGGTTCCTCCTCCCGTGGGCACTGATGTGGTTGGCTGTCGCTGAGTCTTCGTTGTGAAGTTTCGCCCCGACGGCACTGTGGATCGCTACAAAGCCCGGCTGGTGGCCAAGGGCTTCACTCAGACTTACGGCGTTGATTACTTTGATACCTTCTCTCCGGTTGCTCGCCTCAGCACCATCCGGGTTATCTTTTCTGTGGCTGTTAACCGGGCTTGGGCTATTTCCCAGCTTGATGTGAAGAATGTCTTTCTCTATGGCGATCTTCAGGAGGACGTCTATATGGAGCAACCTCCTGGGTATGTTGCTCAGGGGGAGACACGTGTATGTCATTTGAAGAAGGCCATTTATGGCCTAAAGCAGAGCCCTCGGGCATGGTTCGACAAATTCAGTGGTATTGTGGCTACCATCGGCTTTCAAAGGAGTTCGGCCGATCACTCCTTATTCATTCGCAAAACGGGATCGGGACTGGTGGTTTTGGCCGTATATGTGGATGATATTCTCCTTACTGGCGATGACCGAGATGGGGTGGACTTGACGAAGAAGCACCTCCGTCAGCACTTGGTCACGAAGGATATGGGCTCCCCAAAATACTTTTTGGGGATAGAAATCTCTCAGAAACTTGACTCCTTGGTTCTCTCTCAACGGAAGTATGCCCTTGATCTTCTACGAGAAGCAGGATTGACAGGTGCCAAACCAGCTCGTTTTCCCATGGCTGTTGGAGAAGACAAAACGTGGACGGATGACTCGCCTCTTCTATCTGATGTCACAAGGTACAGACGTTTGGTAGGCAAACTCATCTATCTCACGGTGACTAGACCCGACATCGCCTATGCTGTAGGCAAGGTCAGTCAGTTTATGCAAGCTCCCAGGGAGTGCCATCTTCAGTCCGCCCTGAAGATTTTAGAGTATATCAAAGCAACACCGGGCAGAGGGTTACTCTTTCAGAAGAATGTTCATCTGAGGGTTGAGGCCTACTCAGATTCAAGTTACGCGGATGACAAAGGCGATCGTAAATCCACATCAGGTTTTTGTACCTTTGTTGGAGGTAATCTCGTGAGTTGGAAGAGCAAGAAACAGTCTGTTGTTTCCAGATCCAGTGCCGAAGCAGAATACCGGAGTATGGCGTCAACCACGTGTGAGTTAAAATGGTTGCGGGCTCTCATGCTTGACCTGGGCGAGGTATATGACTGTCCTCTCTCTATGTTCTGTGACAACAAGGCCGCTATACACATATCCAGAAATCCGGTCTTCCATGAGAGAACAAAGCATATAGAGGTTGACTGTCACTTCATTCGGGAAGAGATTTTGAAGAAACAGATTTGTACTCCTTTTGTCACCTCTGACAAGGAATTGGCAGATATCTTCACCAAGCCGGTTTCTACTTCTTTCTTCCGCATTTGTGACAAGTTGGGCATGATTGATATCTATGCTCCAGCTTGAGGGGGAGTGTTGAAGTATTAGACCGGGCGGCTTAGCGGTCTGATCCAGCGGTTTGTTGACCGAGCGGTCTGGCGGTCTCACTCTGAAGCCTGGAGACCGGGCGGTCTATCGGTCTACCATTGCGGTCTGTTCTATCCTGCTGGAGTTGCCGAGCGGTTAACCCATCTGTCTAACCGCGCGGCCTATGCGGTCACCTTTATTCTAGCCGCTCAATACTGTAAATGTTTAGTCCCACATTGTTTGTATACTCTCTTTCTTATCTCCTTCATTCTATATAAGGGAGGTCATACCTTTGTAAATGATATCTTTTTTGGATAATAAAATTTCAATTATTCAAAAGTTTATCCGCTTGTTCTCTCTTTTTCGCTACTTTCTAACAAGGTTCTATGTATTTTGTTTCTTTTGTTGTTGGATTTTTCTTTATACTCATGTACTAGTTATCGTCAGCCATTTTCTCTTGTATTGAGGACAACTTGTAGGATGAAGCATTGTACTAGTTCATTTCACTTATGCATTTTCTACATTTGTGACTAGTTGCATTCATTAGTTTCAGTACTGCTTGTGACATAGTTTTTATAAAAGAAATCCATGCACAACAACTTTTTAACTATTTATGTATGTCTTCCGCATCAATTTAAAATCTTTTAAAACCCTTTTCAAAAAATAGCTGATTTAAAAACTAGTTGTGGAATTTCTGGCACCGCCTTAGCAGGCATGGTTCTTCTCTGCATGCCTGTGGCATCACGACCCGCCCGAAATGCACTCTGATCTTGTTGAGACGGGTCGTGACAACAACAATGGCATCCTAAGATCAAACAACGCAGAATGATAAAGGCCGCAAGTCTATGGTGCAATCGAGACACTATGAAGGAAGGCATATAGTAAAGGACTGGCAAGACAAGGTTGTCATGAGGATGTTCCAAGATCGGAGGGAGGACTGTCACAAATTGCAAGTTGATAGCATAATTGTGACACATCATTCAGGACTTCCATGTGCAGGCATACAGAGCAGAGGCTTTTAAGTAGGTGCACAAGAGAATATCATGTTTGCAAGTACAAGGAACAATTGTGGTATGTTGTACAGTTGAATTTGGCTAAAGGTTCGTACATCATGGCTGGGTGGGCGAGCCACTAAATCAAGCAGGGGAGTAAAGCATGAGCTATTTATGAATGACGGGATTATGACATATTACTGTGTCGACAAAGGAAGCAAACTCCAAAGGTTTGGAGAGAATTCTTGAAGATAATAAAAAGGGTCCGGAGACAGTTAGCAATGAAGTCATGGGAAAGTTATAGAATGGTGTAGAGTATTTAAAGAGTTCTTATATGTTAGAAACATGAGGAAGCTTCTGGAGTAGTGGGTAAGCTTCCACGGTTGTGTGAATGTTTCCAGAGTTTTCAGAGTGTGTTGTAGAAGTGTGGACCTTCTAAAAAAACTCTAGGTATGTATACAATTCACTAAAAGGATCTGGATGTCTTATATGCATGTGATTTGTTCTAGAGTAATCTAGGCTACTCAAGTATAGAATATTCTAGAGTAGTGGTGCAAGTTAAGACAAGTATGTAGATATAGGAAGACTAGAGAATGTCTAACAGAATTTAGTTTTGCTGATGGGTCAAGATCCTTCCATCTGTTGTAGGGAATAAGCTTTGCTGATGGGTCAAGAACCTTCCATCTGTTGTAGGGAATTAGTTTTGCTGTTGGGTCAAGATCCTTCCATCTGTTGCAAGGAAAATTATTTGAGGCATATAAAAGGAAAATACTTCATCGTTTTAAGTGACTCTTAAGTTCAGAGTTAAGTCCTCATATGAAAGCAAGAAAATCTTGAAATATAAGTGTTGAGTGAGAAGTTCTTGAGTGCTCTCCCACTCCATCATATCCAAATTCATGTGTATTTCCGCAGCAAAAGTTGTTGTTAAGCTGACCTATCTAGACGCACATAGTGGAAAGAGAAGCTAAGGCTGCATGGGCATGTTAGAACATTGGTCGAGCCATGTGTTTTTGACAAGTAGCACTCCGTCTGTGTGTGTGTGTGTCTGTGTGTGAACACGCACACACATGCATCTATATATGCTACAATGTATGTATATGTGTATCTATATCTTTATTATATAAAACAATAAACATATTTGGAAGCACACCAAAAGTCTTATCTGAACCGTCCGATCAAGTACCATCAAAAACAGGCCGTCGGATTCAAAGGAGACGGACTGCCTATAGCAATTCCTCCAAAAAAACAGAATTCCTGAACTCCCAAAATCATGATACTGTATTCCCCCGCAAATAATGCCGTGGATTCCCTCTGCCGCCGCCGTCGCCCACCGGGGGGTTTGTCAGCCTGGGTTTCACGGGCAGGGCCCCCGCTGGCGGTGGCCCTGCCCACTCGCTGTCGGACATCCCTCGGCGGGGTGGGCGCCGGGCAGGTCGGCGGCGGCAGAGGGAATCCGCGGCACAGTTTGCGGGGGAATGCGGAATCGAGATTTAGGCGGAATGATAATTTAAAAATTAATTATATTTGTTTTAATAATTAATAAAATTTTAAATTTTATATTTAATTATACTTTTAAATTAAAATTTTAAAAATCTGTCGGAGGGCGGGCGAAGCCCGCTTGGTTGTCAAGCGGGCGAAGCCCGCTTTGTTGCCAAGCCAGCGAAGCCCACTTGACTGCGGTCGAAGCCCGCAGCGACGCATCGAGAACGGGCGAAGCCCGTTCAAAGATGCTAGCATTCTATATATTTATATAGGTATGTATGCATCTATACATAGGTATCTATGTGTATAAGTATATATATGTTGCAGCGGTTCTAGGATATGTTATGTGGGATGCAAATATGAAAATAGTATAGAGATTCCACATAATTACCTTAAAATGTCTAGTCATAAAAATTGATGTTAGTTCAGGTAACTGAGGTAAGTAAACAGAAATAAGATATCTGCAAATTTGTGTATTGTAAAAAAGACACTAACATGGAAACTTTAATCCCCATAGTCACAAAAGTGTATAATGAGCCAAGAACAAGAGGATGGTGTGGACAACATTCGCGTAACAGGATGAACAGGATAACTAGAGTCAACAACTGATAGTTAAAGCTATTGTCGAATAAAAATAAGTAGGTTGAATGAAAATAAGTAGGTTGAATGAAAATAAGTAGGTTGAATGAAAATAAGTAGATTAATACGAAGAAAATTGCAATATATTGAGACAATTTTGATCAAATATTTTGAGGGTAGAATCCCTCTAACAGTCTACTCTTCAAGAGAGTACAAAGACCTAATAGCCAAAGATGCCTAAAAGGTTGAATACCACTCCCAATCCCTTTTATAGGTGGAAATGGGGCATAAATAATTACTAAAATGGCATAAGGCTATATAGGTGGATGGGAGGACGTGTGGACTGTGGACGGCTCCGAAAGTCATCTTTGCATCAACACTTTCTGCGCGAAAATTGACTGTCCTCAAAGTCGAGGCATGTATGAATCGTCTGCGAGCATAAGTGGATCCAATTCCGCGGAGTCGGAAACGTCGTCTTCAGCCATGTTTAGGAGATGTTCCCGAAGAGGGCATTTGTGTGTAGGTAAGTACGAATGCTTGCAGCAAAAACAAACGTTTGTCCGGCCAAGCTCTTGGTACTCCTGCTACGATACAAGTTGGGTTGATGGTGGTACCAGTAGTGGCAGGCCGACCAACGGAGGTCCAAGTGGAGGCAAGGGATTCAGGTGATGGGGTGGAGATGGGATTCAGGTGATGGGGTGAAAGTAAGGAATCCAGGCGATGGGGTGGAGGCAGGGATCCATGTGATGGGGTGGAGTAGGGGATCCAGGCGATGGAGTGGATGATGGGGTTTTGGCAGTGGTAAAAGTCGATGATCGAGTAGAGGAGGGTGTCTTGATCATGTAGAGTTCCTCGTCAAGGCAACAAGCTTGCACAATAGTACAAGAGAGAGTAGATGGTTATGGAAATGAAGGCGCGAGCGAAGGTGGGACTGCAAGCCCGCTAGGAAGTACCCTAGATAATGGTCAGAAGAGAGTTTGAGGGAAGTGTGTGGCAACCTCGATGAATTCTGCGATGTAGCTCGCAGCGGTATCAGACTAGCAACGTAGTTGAGGTGCTAATAGACACTATCACATTGCCCATTTGGAGCGCATCATAGTGGCATAATTCATTAATCTTTTAGTGTGTCCTACACACAGTGGAGCTCAGATCACTCCAGGGAGATAATCTCAATTGGAACTTTTAGGTTGGCACGGTTGAACTGGAGGTAGAAAACTGTTCGGCGCGGACAATACAACTTATGGGGTCAATTCCGTCGAACACTAGAATCTCCATTTGACAAGATGGGTCAAGTGAATTCCGCCGACATGGTGTAAGAATCTCATGTAGCCAACAACGGGTCAATAGGCGGACGGTGGTGGAGGAAGGGGTGGAGATGTCGATTGTTGATTGACAGCAATGCTCACAAGCTTGAGGAGAAGTGTGAGATCTTCTAATTGAGATTCCAGTCGTTCCAAGCGAGTGGAATAAGTGTGATCTGAAGAGGCCACCACATCAGCATGTAGGTACCTTGAACGAGTCTTCAACATGAATCAGAGGACTCGATGAATCGGGAGAGAGGTGGAGGCAGCTAAACAGGTGCATCGAAAGGCGGCTGGAAATAGCGGGTAGGAATGTCCGAGTTGCTATTAACGTCTCAGTCTTGGAGGCAAGTCATTGCAAGAAGCATTGGAGACAAACGACCAGGTGTGGACTCCAATCGAGAGGAGGCGCGGCAGCAACAAGTCCGGGTGTGGATCCTAATCAGAATCAAGAGGTGCGATTGCATAGGTCGTTGATCGGATGAACACACACGAGTGTACGTGCACAGAAGACAATGGAGAAGTGAGCGAGCTAGATGTCAATCGATTAGAGCTTCGTGAGGTGTTGTTGTGCACGGGGGTCGGTGATCTGCGGGTGTCATCATGCATAAGCAAAGAATTGCTTATCTACAGGTTTCTTCATGTAGTGTCAATGGTCGATGCCTCAAAATCAAGTGATTGCGTGGCAGCATCAAGCAAGAGTTCGTTCCACGAAGACGGAGCAAGCAGTATCGAACAAGCTCACAAGATGGTAAAGGGAAGAGATATCCGATAGGGTTCAAATTCGAACCCTAAGTGGGTGGTAGGTTGAACAAATTAATAGTTAGCACTATCATCGAATGAAAAAAAGTAGGAAGTACAACATATCGAGACAAGCTCAACCCAACCTCTTGAGGGTGGGATCCCTATAAGAGTCTACTCTCGAAGAGAGCTCAAATACTTAATGACCAAAGATGCTTAAAAGAGTCACTATCACTTTCTTATATAGAGGGGAGTAAAACATACATAATTACGAAAAAGCCAAAAGGCTATATGGGTACATAGAAGGATGTGTGGACGGCTCGGGAAGTCATATTCGTATCAACAATAACACAAACAATCATTCATTAGGTCGTCACATTTCTTTCCTTGGCGGTCCCTTTTTTTGCCTCCGGGATCTTATGTCCAGAATCGCAGCTTTGTGGTGACATCAACACACGGGAAGGTCGTCACTACAAAACGTCAATCCTGACGGCAGTAACGATCACCAAAGAAGTAGAAGTATATAGTTAGAACAATTAAGTCTAAGTCCACAAATCACATGTAATATATGAAAGAGAATCACAGCACAGTCCACAGAGTAATAGAACAAAAACGGAAGCAGTAAATCAATAGAGATAAACGAGCTCTTGCCCGGTACATCATGTCCTCACTACAACACTCTCGCGAAAGCAAAATATAGTAATCACTCACGGATCCTGAAGCTGGTGCTCCTGTGCTATACTGGCCCACCTTCATATGCATCGTACTCCGCTGGTGTTGCATCTCCTGTTGCTGCCCCCTGTCTCCCATCCGAAAACCTTGAAATGTTTGGTCCACCGACCGTTAGTCAAAAGAATAATCCAGCTATCGTCCCTGCCTCCCCCCGCGACTCATAGGCACTGTGCGTGAAGGAGAGGGAAGATATTAAGGTGGAGAGTGAACAAGAGCAGGTGACGGCGGTCCTAATCTAGCAGTTATATTGTAATATTCATAGTGCTATGAAAATATAAGCTAGCAATTCTAAAGTAGTAGAGTAGTAATAAGTAGAAAGTAAAGTGCACCATAAAAGAAATGTAACAGTTAACCACAAAGAAAGTAATCATAGTTTATAAGCTTGCTTTTTTTGTGACGACTCAGGCTCGGCTGCACTCGGGACCACGTCCACCGAGGGAGACCCAGCGGGACCCAGCTGGCATGGTCCGGGCTGCAGCCCAAGCACCCCAACCCCTCTCCAGCCCACTGGCAGGTTGTTGGTGGTCACAGTCTCGCTTTGATGAGCGAAACTCGATAGACAAGCGCGCATCACGGGGACTTCCCAGAAGGTCACCCATCCAAGTACTACTCCAGCCCGAGCACGCTTAACTATGGAGTTTTCAACTTCCCATCACCCATGCATAGTTAAGCGTGCTCGGGCTGGAGTAGTACTGAGATGGGTGACCTCCTGGGAAGTCCCCGTGATGCGCGCTTGACTATCGAGTTTTGCTCATCAAAAGGAGGTTGTGGCCACCAACAATCCGCCGGTGGGCTGGAGAGGGGTTGGGGTGCTTAGGCTGCAGCCCGGACGATGCCAGCTGGGTCCCGCTAGGTCTCCCTCGGTGGACGTGGTCCCGAGTGGAGCTGGGCCTGGGTCGTCACAAAAAGTGCACTTTTTTGTATGGCCCTCTTCCACCTTTCGTGAACTCAATCACTAGGCCTTAGGCGGTGCAACACAAACACCCCAACCCCTCTCCAGCACTCTGGCGGGTTGCTGGTGGCCACAGCCTCCATATAATGAGGCAAACTCGATAGTCAAGCGCGCATCACGGGGACTTCCCAGGAGGTCACTCATCTCAGTACTACTCCAGCTCGAGCACGCTTAACTATGGAGTTTTCCAACTTCTCATCACCAATTGAGTTGATACCAAAAGGATGCACATTATCAATCTATCTTCTGCTAGGAGGGGAAGAACACAAAGAGATAAGTTCACTCGAAATGGCAAAAACCAATTTATAATTCATTAACCATTCATTACAATGTCAATGTAAAATTTTGCTTAGGTAAAGTGCTTGGAAGTCATAAGAATAGGGAAAGGAAGAGGTGTTGGTGGTGTGGAGAAAATGGGGAAGAGGATAGTTTATGGACAGTTTTCAATTTCTAATGGCTTGGATTTTGGTTGGAAATGAAAAGAGTTAAGGATGGGATAGTGGGGAAGTGGTCGTCGCTTGACCCAAGGGAACGGGGGTGGCTTCATTCAAGGAAGAGTTTCATTTGGTTCAAAAAAAGGTCGGGTTGGTGTTTTTAGAACAAATGTGGTTCTAATTCAACCCAAAAGGTTGTGGAGATAGATATTGGGTCAAGGTAGGGATCTAAGGGATGTTACGAAGATTTGAAGATCGCTTGAAATATGTAGTTGTCTTGAAAAAAAAACAAAAGATCCAATTCATGAGCCAAAATAATGATCAACTTTAATTTTAAGCTGATTTCAAGCCAACCTTGATTCCGATCTGAGACAATTTGAAATTTAAAATTGTATATACATATATAAATATATATATGATCGTTTAGACCTCTCTCGTACCTGGTTATCAAGTTGATTTATTAATTGTCCTGTATTTATTAATTGTGAAGTCATTAAAAATTATCTTTTAATAGTCTTTTATTAGAAGGTTGTTGGACATTAGGAATCCTTAAGACTGCATTCATGTTAAGTCTATTTAAAGGTATGAAAGATTGGAACGAAGGTATGCAAGAATTAATTTATTCTCGTGTCCTCCTTGTAAGAGATTTTAGTAGTATTTTCTCTCGCGCGCACCCCGCTTAGGTAACCACAGTTTCAACTCCATAGTATCCTCCTCCGTCATCTGCACCTCCGGCCTCCCTCCAGCAAAGTAACCAACAATCTACGGGTTGACCAATAACAAACTTGGTATCAAAGCCTGTGCAGTCCTTCCCCCAAAAATATTCCCAGAGCTCCAACACTCTTGATCCTTACAACTGTCTTCTTCATGGAGCAGAAAGAAGAGTGAGCTTCCAATTACCAAGTTCTATCATCCTCTCCTTCCAAGGAGTAGCAAGAAGCAGATGATAGCTTTCCTTTCCCACTGTCAACACCAAACCGCAGCTTTCCTTTCCCCTCTTCCAAAGCCGACTGCATCCAATCCATCGACGTCGATGGTTTCTTCACGGGTTAGCCAAGTTTCTCCCAAAGTCCATCAACTTCAACTCTGTCCAGTCCATTGCCTCCGACGCAAATCATGTCCATGCCAGTGCCAATTTCCCTAGCCGACCGGCGAGCATGAAGACAACCCTTCTGTTCCTCTTCTGCAACACCATCTCCTGCATTTTCCTAATCAACGTCATCAACCCGTCTTCGTCATCGAGCGAAACGGAAGTCAAGCCGTTCTCGAGCCTCACAAAGGGAGTGAACTCAAACAAGATTAGAAATAAAATGGGTCTTTTACAATATGTTACAAAGATTTAATTCAACTCTCCCCTAAAATATAAGAGTATATGTCAAACATTATCAGCTTGATAATATAGTCCTTGAAAATATCATAGCTCAAGCACTTTGTAAAGATGTCTGCTAGCTAATCTTGAGATTGAACAAAGGGAGTACAAACAATCTGATGTAGGGGTAGGCTAGTGGTGCTCGGAAGCTAGAACTCTACGTGCACGTGTGAGGAAATATACGAATGCGATGCTACATGCAATGAGCAGTCGGAAAGCAACGACTAGTAACGTAAGCAATGAAAATTAACAGCACCACGCAGTTAATCGAAATAAAAGCAATTAAATAACTTTGGCAATTTGGGCAACGGCTTCCTCCGCACGGAGGGCCTGAGCAAGCGGCGGCGACTAATTCCACAATAAATATCAGCGTATAAAACAACAACTACCAAACTATGATCACAGCACAAATATAGATAAACAACCAAGTGTAAATGTCAAGTACAAACATAATACCATGAAATACTCGCGATGCAGTGGGCTGATCCGAGGCGATGGAGGATTAGA
The DNA here is from genome assembly GCA_039583875.1 of Platanthera guangdongensis. Taxonomy (NCBI): domain Eukaryota; kingdom Viridiplantae; phylum Streptophyta; class Magnoliopsida; order Asparagales; family Orchidaceae; genus Platanthera; species Platanthera guangdongensis. The sequence continues at coordinate 136,198,669 of CM077154.1, read as the reverse complement.
CGAACCGGATGCAAAACGAGCGATCGGAAATGGAACCGGAGGCGAAGCGGCGATGGCGGTGACTGCCTTCGGCGAAGAGTGGCGGTGACGGATGGTAAAACGGCGGATCCGGCCACAAATGAGTAGATCCAGGCCGGGGGTGAATAGATCCGATGATTTGGAGCGGATCCGAACAAAAATGGAAGGTTTGAGGGGAGGGGATAATGGATCGGAGTGTCGGTGGGTAGATCCGCTAATCTTAGGACGGATCTGGGCTACGAGAGTGAGAATACGTAAGTGTATAGTAGATCCGGGGAAGGTAGTGTTAGATCAATTAGATCTAGGATTTTCGGAGTGTGGGGAGGTGGATCCACGGCGGGAGAACGAAAAGGAATGGCCGGCTAGGGTTGATGAGGCCCTATGGTGGCCGGTGTGGGTGGAGGGAGATGTCGGCTTGGCCGGGCTGCTGTAGGGAGGGGTCGGCTGGTACAGGAGAGGCGGCGGGAAGGGGTAGGAGGGGTGGCTGCTGTCTTCACAGCAGGCCGGTGGGGTTGAGAGGGGTCTTCGGGGGTTCTCCGGCGGTGGGAAAAGGGGGGGAATGGCTGGAAAAAGGTGAGGGGGGATAGGGGTTACCTTGGGGGGAAGATTGGCGGCCTAGGAGTCGTCACCTACGGTTCCACGGCGTCGGCACCGGGGAGGGATCGCTTGAATCCGGGATTATTTCTCTCCAAATTCTGCAATGCCTTCGAATCAGCCCCCTAGCATCCTATTTATAAGAAAACATAACTTAGGGCATCCCCATCAACGGTTATGATTGGTCGGCGGGTTAGTCCTTGAAATACATCAAAATACACTCAAAAAAAGATAAAGTAATATAGTGATTTGACTTGCGACGACGTCCCGGACGCAATCGCGGAGTCCGATCGGCGATCCGATCAAGTCTTCTTGCGCGAGTACATGTATGTGGGCCCCGCCTTGCAGCGAGCTCCTCCAGGTGCATCCGATGGCTCCCCATCAACTCCCCCCGACTGAAAGGCCTTCATCTCCGATGAATGGAGATGATCGTACTGAAGTCGAAGTCCAGGGGCGAGCCGATCTAGCTCTGCCGGTAGGATCCAAGTATCATCTGTGTCAGGTCGGCCCTGCCAATGTACCAGGTAGCGGCAACGCGGTCCGTCCGAGGTGGGAACAAGCTGGTGGGATCTGATCTCTGTGATGCTCTCATCTCTCGCCTCTTGGAAGGTGGGTCCCGTTGCGATCGGTGGTGCCTGCCGGTGAACCAAAGTGGACGAAGTCCTAGGTGGATGGATGGCAACGGTGGGTGGACTAGGATGGCCAGCAGGTGGTGGCAAAGTGGACGGGTAGTATGGTAGCGACAGTGGTGGTGGGGGTGGCTGGGCATCTTCCCCGCTCGGGTCCACATACTCATGAGGCTCATAGTATGAAGTCAGATCCTTAACATTAAACACAGGGTGAATTCTCATACTGGTCGGGATGTCAAGCCGGTAGGCGTTGGTCCCAATACGACTAATAATGGAATATGGACCTACTCGCCTCGCGCTTAACTTCTTGGCAGGCCCCGAAGGGAGCCTCTCGGGGCGGACTCGCACCATTACCTTCTCGCCTACATTAAATATCTGCTCTCGCCTTCGCTTATATACATGGGCTTTATAATTATCATTGCTTACTATTATTTGTCGGCGGACCGACTCATGCAAATCATGCAAATCATGCAAATGCTGTGCAAATGACTCAGCAGACTCACTAGGGCGGGACTCTAGAGGGCTCGGGACAAGGTCTATAGGTTTCCTAGGGTCGTATCCTGAAACTACGTGAAATGGACTCAACCCGGTGGACCTATTGACTGAGCTATTGTAGGCAAACTCGGCGATCGGCAAATCTAAATCCAACTACCTACATGCTCTCCAGCTAGACACCGTAACAGATTTCCTAGGCTCCTATTCACTACCTCAGTCTGACCGTCCGTCTGTGGGTGATATGCCGAGGAAAACCTAAGGATAGTACCAGTCTTGTGCCACAGAGTTTTCCAAAAGTAGCTCATGAACCTCACATCGCGGTCAGACACGATCGACTTGGGTAGGCCATGCAACCGAAAGACATCCCTCATGAATATAGATGCAACGTGGGTCGCATCTGCCGTCTTGCGGCAAGCAATGAAGTGTGTCATCTTCGAAAACCGATCAACCACCACGAAGATGGAATCGTGTTTCCGTAAGGTGCGGGGAAGTCCGAGAACAAAGTCCATGTTGATGTCCTCCCAAGGGCGATGTGGAACAGGTAGGGGGTATAAAGGCCGGTGTTCTGCTTATTTCCCTTGGCCGTCTGACAGATACGGCAGTGGCGCACAACCCGAGCTACGTCCTTCTTGAGGCTAGGCCAGTAGAGACGGTCCTCAACAAGGGCTATGGACTTATCTCGCCCGAAGTGACCCGCAGCTCCGCCCGCATGCAGTTCCCAAATCAGGTAATCTCGGTAAGACGTCTGAGGAACGCATAGGCGGGAAGCCCGGTACAGATATCCCTCGTAAATCTGGTATCCCTCAACAGGGTCGGGTGGGTCTCGGGATAGGGTGGCATAAATCTCACCAAAGTCAGGGCACATAGGGTAATCAAGCATCAGTCGCTCAAGTCCCTGCACACTCGCTGTCATCGTCTGCAATAGGGACACGCGGCGACTCAACGCATCGGCCGGCTTGTTCTCAACACCCGCGCAGTGCTTGAGAACGTAATGAAAATCCTGCAGATACTCAACCCACTTCGCATGTCGGTGGCCCAGCTTGCGCTGCGAATCGAGGTAACGGAGGGCCTGGTGGTCGGAATACAACACGAACTCTCGGGGAAGGAGATAGTGTCGCCAGTAACGCAGAGACTTGACAATAGCATAAAATTCTCGATCGTAGTTCGCGTACTTTTGCTTTGCTTCATTCAGCTTCTCACTAAAGTAAGAAACTGGGTGTCCCTCTTGACTCAATACGCCACCTATACCGATACCAGACGCGTCGTAGGCGACCTCAAAGGCGCGACTGAAATCTGGCAACCTCAGGACGGGAGCTGTCGTCAATCTCTCCTTAATCTCCTCGAAGGCTCTAGTGGCTACGGGGGTCCACTGAAACTCTCCCTTCTTGAGACAGCTCGTGAACGGGGTCATGATCGTGCTGAACCCCTGGACAAACCTCCTATAGAAGGTGGCAAGCCCGTGAAAGCTACGAGCCTCGTGGATATTCCTAGGTACAGGCCAATCTCGAATAGATTTGACCTTCTCAGGGTCCACGGACTCCGGTGGAGGAAATAATAAAGCCTAGGAAGTGGACGGACTCGGAAAGAAAGGCGCACTTCTTCAGGTTCACATACAGTTTCTCTTGGCGGAGGGTGCCAAAGAGAAGTCTCAAATGATCGAGGTGAGCGGCCTGAGTCTAGCTGTAAACTAATATGTCATCAAAGTACACCATCAGAAACTTGCCCATGTAGGGTCGCAACACCTGCGTCATAACGCGCATGAACGTGCTCGGGGCATTGGATAGCCCGAATGGCATGACTAGCCACTCATACAGACAGTCCTTGGTCTTGAAGGCGGTCTTCCACTCGTCCCCCTCACGAACTCGTATCTGATGGTACCCACTGCGGAGGTCGATCTTGGAGAAGATCTGGGCACCGGACATAGTATCCAGTAAGTCATCGAGTCGTGGGATAGGGAAGCGATACTTGACTGTGATCTTATTGATGGCGCGACTGTCGATGCACATACGCCAACTACCGTCCTTCTTAGGGGTAAGAAGGGCGGGGACCGCACAAGGACTCATGCTCTCGCGAATGAACTGCTTCCGAAGAAGCTCGTCAACCTGCCGTTTGAGCTCAGCGTGCTCATCCGTGGGCATACGGTAGTGGGGCAGGTTCAGGAGGGAAGCTCCCGGGACTAAATCAATGGCATGCTGAATGTCCCGAGGGGGAGGCAGCTCATCGGGGAGCTCGTCTGGCATAATATCCGCAAACTCGCCTAACAGGGGACGCACCGCGAGTGGGAAATCAACTGGGGCGTCCTCAGTAACCTGGGTAGCGGCGACTATATAAATAACGTCGGACTCAGCACTATCTCGCAGAAACTCACCTCGCCTCAGAATATGCAGTGGCCGCAAGGCGCTCGTGCTCGGAGACGACTCTACCCCACCCTTGGGTCGATCTCGGGGCTGGGTGGGTGTCAACGTGATCTTCCGCCCTTTATCATAAAAGACACACGTGTTCGAGCGACCGAACCACGTGACATCACAATCAAAAAGCCAGGGGCGACCAAGCAACACGTGAGCGACGTCCATGGGAATGACATCGCACCAGACCTTGTCCTGAAAAGACGCAATAGTGATCGGGACTAAGCAACGTTGGGTGACCTGAATCGCCGTCTTGTCAACCCAGACGACACGGTACGGATGGGGGTGAGGCTCGGCCTTCACCTGCATACGGTCAAGCGCCTTCTGGGCTACAATATTCATGCAACTCCCACCATCAATAGCTAGCTTGCAGGGACCGCCTGCACTAGGGAAGTACGTGTAAAAGATGGTCGTGCGTCGCCAATCCTCGTCCACACGTGGGGTGTGTAGGAGGCGTCGAATCACTCCCACCTCTAAAGATCGCTCGGCGTCACTCTCCCAACCTTCCTCGACTGCGGCCCTAACCTCCTTTGGGGCCTTCTCTTCACCCTCTAAACCCTGCTCCTCCTCTTCCTCAAGTAACAGGTTTCGCGTGGGGCACTGCGCCGCCACGTGGCCCCTGCTAGAGCATCTAAAACATACAATGCCCCCAGATCGCTGACCATCAGTGGCTACAGCTTTACCCTTCGCATCCGCGGGGATACGTGAGGTTGCGGCCGCGGTGGTCTGGGGCGGAGCGGGCTTCCTAAAGGTCGAGGAATCAGTCCGAGAGGTGAACTGCCTCATACTAGACGAACGAAGGTACTGCTCATACTCGAGGGAGAGCTGGAATATCTGATCAACAGTCTCCAAGCGGTGGGGGATCAACTCTCTCCGAATATCGGAACGAAGGCCCGCCTTGAAGCGGGCGGCAGTGGCAATAGGCTCCTCTGAAATATCACTCCTGACGACCAGCTCATCGAAGCGAGTCATGTACTCGGCGACAGTAAGTGTCCCCTGCCGTAGGTTCTGTAGCTGCTCAAATAGCTGATCTCGATTTGATGCGGGGAGGTACTTCTCCTTCAGTCTCTCCTTCATATCGTCCCATCTGGCGATGGGGTAGTAACCATCCCGCTCTAGAGCTCTCTCGACACTAATCCAGAATACCTTAGCTTGCCCGAACAACTTCATCTTTGTAAAGCGGACACAACGCTCGTCACCCATGTCGTACCACTCGAAGTAGTGGTCCATGTCCAAGAGCCAATCGCTGAAGGCTTTCGGATCTAAGCGACCATCGAACGAAGGGGCATCGAGTCGGATGCGACGAGTGATGTCATGATAGTGGCCCCCTCTCCGAGGATCGGGGTAGTCCTCGGGGTAGTCATCATGAGCGTAGTCGTATCGAGCGGGTGGGGGACCACGCTCTCTCGACCCGGGGGATAATAATCATCCGGGTGATGGTCACGGCGACTGTGTGGGGGCACACGATCTCTGGGGTCCGGCTGAGGCTAATGTGGCATACGGTACTCATCACGCTGGGGTGGCAGCCTATCCCTCGCCGGGACTTGCCTATAATCTCTCGCAAAATCAGGATGTCGCCTTGCCGACGGAATCGGGGCTCGATGAGGACTATCACGACGGTGACGGTCTGCGGGAGGTGGGTCATCCCTCGGGCGTTGCCCTCGACGTGGAGGAGCGTCAGGGTCGTCCTCAAGAGAATCGTCACGCTGTGTCGGAGTGTCCCTGGCATCCTCTAAGTGGCCTAAACGAAGGTTCACCTCGGCAAGGTCATGACGCACATCGTCGAACTGGGCTCCTATGGTGTCAAGGCGACCTGCGACAAGGCGTTGGAACTCAGCGAAAGCGGCGTCCGAATTCGAACTCGTCGCTCGGTCCTCAGTGTTCTGTGGTTCTACCATGCTTACTCTAAAAGTCCTACCACTACGGAGCATGCAAGTGGCCTAACCTGGCTCTGATACCAAATGATGTAGGGGTAGGCTAGTGGTGCTCGGAAGCTAGGACTCTACGTGCATGTGTGAGGGAATATACGAATGCGATGCTACATGCAATGAGCAGTCGGAAAGCAACGACTAGTAACGTAAGCAATGAAAATTAGCAGCACCACGCAGTTAATCGAAATAAAAGCAATTAAATAACTTTGGCAATTTGGGCAACGGCTTCCTCCACACGGAGGGCCTGAGCAAGCGGCGACGACTAATTCCACAATAAATATCAGCGTATAAAACAACAACTACCAAACTATGATCACAGCACAAATATAGATAAACAACCAAGTGTAAATGTCAAGTACAAACATAATACCATGAAATACTCGCGATGCAGTGGGCTGATCCGAGGCGATGGAGGATTTGACAAACCGGATGCAAAACGAGCGATCGGAAGTGGAACCGGAGGCGAAGCGGCGATGGCGGTGGCTGCCTTCGGCGAAGAGTGGCGGTGACGGATGGTAAAACGGCGGATCCGGCCACAAATGAGTAGATCCCGGCCGGGGGTGAATAGATCCGATGATTTGGAGCGGATCCGAACAAAAATGGAAGGTTTGAGGGGAGGGGATAACGGATCGGAGTGTCGGGGAGTAGATCCGCTAATCTTAGGACGGATCCGGGCTACGAGAGTGAGAATACGTAAGTGGATAGTAGATCGAGGGAAGGTAATGCTAGATCAATTAAATCTAGGATTTTCGGAGTGTGGGGAGGTGGATCCACGGCGGGAGAACGAAAAGGAATGGCCGGCTAGGGTTGATGAGGCCCTATGGTGGCCGGTGTGGGTGGAGGGAGATGTCGGCTTGGCCGGGCTGCTGCAGGGAGGGATCGGCTGGTACAGGAGAGGCGGCGGGAAGGGGTAGGAGGGGTGGCTGTTGTCTTCACAGCAGGCCGGTGGGGTTGTGAGGGGTCTTCAGGGGTTCTCCGGCGGTGGGAAAAGGGGGGGTATGGCTGGAAAAAGGTGAGGGGGGATAGGGGTTACCTTGGGGGGAAGATTGGCGGCCTAGGAGTCGTCACCTAGGGTTCCACGGCGTCGCCACCGGGGAGGGATCGCTTGAATCCGGGATTATTTCTCTCCAAATTCTGCAATGCCTTCGAATCAGCCCCCTAGCATCCTATTTATAAGGAAACATAACTTAGGGCATCCCCATCAACGGCTATGATTGGCCGGCGGGTTAGTCCTTGAAATACATCAAAATACACTCAAAAAATAAAGTAATATAGTGATTTGACTCGCGACGACGTCCCGGACGCAATCGCGGAGTCCGATCGGCGATCCGATCAAGTCTTCCTGCGCGCGTACATGTATGTGGGCCCCGCCTTGCGGCGAGCTCCTCCAGGTGCATCCGATGGCTCCCCATCACAATCTTTAAAAGGTGATCCTTGATAAAGTGTTACGGGTCCAAATGTTACAGAACTACTCGACGACGAGCTACCATGACAAGTCTACACGCGACGGGCGCGTATATCGCAAGGGCCCGCCGAGACCGTGGAGAATTTCAGTATTTCCTTTTATATTCGCTTCTCGCCACTATAAGAGGGCCGACGGACCTTGTAATATTTATCTTAGAATGTATGAAGGTTTCTAGAGTTGCTCCCTAATTTTGTCTTTTTTTGTCCTCTTTCATTCTCGTTCACCCCCGCCGGCCCTTCCCCTTGTCGGATTCCTCCTGTAATTTTTTCTTAATCGTATCAATTGGTCTGACCTGCCGCACCGCCAGCTCTTGTTGTCGTTGCTCGAGTTTTCCTGAGGAATTTAGAAATCTATCTCCCCGGTCCACTGACCCGCACAGCACCCGATCCCCGCCGACTCGTGCCATCGCGAGAACATAGTCCAATGATTTTGTATGGTCCCCAGATATCAGAGTGAACAAGATCAAAGGGGGCAGCACTCCGAGTGGAATGAGGCGAGAACGTAAACCGATGATGTTTTCCATACATACAGGACTCATGTTATGCCCCTGAACATGCTACGGTTCAAAAGGCATAAATATGATCGACGACCGAAGAAGGCGGCAAGGAGCAACGGGGTTGAACCAGCCGGTTCAACCCCCATTCACCAATATCGGACTGGCGGGGCTGAACCACACGGTTCAGCCCATATGGGGGCCGGTCGGCCCCTTGGTTCCGGGTATATATATACCTGGAACCCCCTCTTGGAGCTTTATGAAGAAATATATTCAGGTATTCTCCTTCTCCTTCTTATTCTAACCCTAATTTTCTTCTCTCTACCTTCACGCGGGACGAATCTATAGGCGGCGGAAAATCTGCGACCTAACCCTACATGCTATGCAAAACCCGACGTATTAAATCACAGATTAAATAATAAATAATATCATCTCACGCAGAATATTCAAAACAAGACAAATAATGTGTTAGGGCAAACAAGTTTAGGCTTTCCTCCACGTGGAGGGTCAAAGCTAGAGCGCGCGGCGAATAAATCCTGCAAATCACGATAATTATCTAACAAACAAATATCATACAATAGATCCACAATAAGCAAAAGATCTAATTCAATATAAATATGCTGAAAATAATAATCCAGTACAACGAAATCTCACCAAATAGTGGACTGACTAAGGCACTGAAGAATCCGGAGCCGTAGATGTGTGGACGACAATCCAAGGTGGAACCAGAGGCGTGGAAAACGATGTTGGTGGTTGTCCTTGACGATGGATAGTGGATTCAGACCGAAAATAGGTGGATCCGATGATGTAAGGGTAAAACTGGGCGGGGAAGGGTAGATCCGATAATTATTTGAGATCGGATCAGGGCTAAAATTACCAGATCGGGACTGATCCGGAAAGGGGGCGGCTTTAGGAAGGTGGTTCCACGGAAGGAAGGGTTGTGGGGTTGGGAATAGTGGTGGGGAGGGGTGCTGAGTGGTTGTTGATGAAGCAGGGGTGGTTGGAGGTGCTGCATGGAGCCGAATGAGGGGTGGCAGGGAGGGGGAGGGTATGGGGCTTGGCGGTGGCTGGCTAGGAGGGATGGGAAGGGGTAGACGGTGGCTCCAGCAATTGGAGGGTGGCGCTGCTGGATGAGGGGAGTAGCTAGGCGGCGGAGGTTTGCTGAGAAAACAGTGGGTCAGCTGCTTTAAAATGGGAGGAAAAACTATAGGAATGGAATAGTAGATTTGATTAATGAATAGTGAAATGTGAAAAGAAACTTTGGACAGCCAACTGGGGTCTGTTTGGGGGGTTGAAGGGGGGAGTTTGGGGGGGGAAATAGAGCCTAGGGTTAGGGCAAACCTTAGGGAAGGAGATACACACCTAGGAGTCATCACCTAGGGTTCCACGGAGTCGGCACCGTGGAGGGATCGCCGGATTTCGGGATTTCTCTTCTCCAAAATCTGCAATGCCTCATTTCAGCCCATACATGATCTATTTATAATAAAGAGAAGGCTAGGGCATCCCACCATCGACGGCTATGATTGGCCAAAGGTGGGGACAACCAAATACATCAAAATAAATGCAAATATAATAAAATAATATATGAAATTGATTCGCGGTGCGAATCCGGACGCATCCGCGGAGTCCGATCGTCGATTCGGGCACGTCAAATATTGAAAGTCGTCAATTGACCCCGAACGGGCCCAAAACTCGTCATCCACTGCAAGTGCTCGTTTATGCTCCGCATCAATCTCCCCGACTTGAAAGAATTCATCTCCTGATGAATAGGGATCAGAATTTTCTCGCTGCATGTCAGGTAAAACTCGAAGAAGTGCACCAGAGGGCGCCCAAGTGTCGTCGCTGGAAAAATGTCCTCGTCAATCAACTCCCCCTTACTGAAAAGTTGTCCTCTCCGGTGAATGGAGATGGTTGTACTGAAGTCGAAGTCCAGGGGCGAATCAATCAAGCTCTGTTGCAAGTACCCAGGTGTCATCAATGTTTGTAGTAGGAATGTACTGACGGCGTCTGGCCTCCGTGATGCAGGACGAATCTATAGGCGGCGGAAAATTTGCGACCTAACCCTACATGCTATGCAAAATCCGACGGATTAAATCACAGATTGAATAATAAATAATATCATCTCACGCAGAATATTCAAAGCAAGACAGAAATAATTTGTTAGGGCAAAAAAGCTTAGGCTTTCCTCCGCGTGGAGGGCCAAAGCTAGAGCGCGCGGCGAATAAATCCTGCAAATCACGATAATTATCTAACAAACAAATATCAACAAGAGATCCACAACAAGCAAAAGATCCAATCCAATATAAATATGCTGAAAATAATAATTCAGTACAACGAAATCTCACCAAATAGTGGACTGAACAAGGCACTGAAGAATCCAGAGCCGTAGATGTGTGGACGACGATCTGAGGTGGAACCAGAGCCGTGGAAAACGATGTAGGTGGATGTCCTCGGAGATGGATAGTGGATTCAGACCGGAAATCGGTGGATCCGACGATGTAAGAGTAAATCCTGGCGGGGAAGGGTAGATCCGATAATTATTTGAGATCGGATCCGGGCTAAAATTTCCAGATCGGGACTGATCCGGAAAGGGGGGGCTTTGGGAAGGTGGTTCCACGGAAGGAAGGGCTATGGGGTTGGGAATAGTGGTGGGGAGGGGTGATGGGTGGTTGTTGGTGAAGTAGGGGTGGTTGGAGGTGCTGCAGGGAGCCGAATGAGGGATGGCAGGGAGGGGGAGGGAATGGGGCTTGGCGGTGGCTGGCTGGGAGAGCTGGGAAGGGGCAGACGGTGGGTCCAGCAATTGGAGGGTGGCGCTGCTGGATGAGGGGAGTAGCTAGGCGGCAGAGGTTTGCTGAGAAAACAGTGGATCGGCTGCTTTAAAATGGGAGGAAAAACTACAGAAATGGAGCAGTAGATTTCATTAATGAATAGTGAAATGTGAAAAGAAACTCTGGACAACCAACTGGGGTCTGTTTGGGGGGTTGAAAGGGGGGAGTTTGGGAGGGGAAATGGAGCCTAGGGTTAGGGCAAACCTTTGGGAAGAAGATACACACCTAGGAGTCGTCGGCACCGTGGAGGGATCGCCGGATTTCAGGATTTCTCTTTTCCAAAATCTGCAATGCCTCATTTCAGCTCATACATGTCTATTTATAATAAAGAGGAGGCTAGGGCATCTCACCATCGACGGCTATGATTGGTCGGAGGTGGGGATAACCAAACACATCAAAATAAATGCAAATATAATAAACTAATATATGAAATTGATTCGCAGCGCGAATCCGGACGCATCCACGGCGTCCGATCGTCGATCTGGGCACGTCGTATATGGAAAGTTGTCAATTGACCTCGAACAGACCCAAAACACGTCATCCACTGCAAGTGTTCGTCTATGCTCCGCATCATACCTCCTACCTCATCTTCTAGTAGCATAACATTTGGTATCGGAGGACTCCTTTCCACAACCATGGTTAACACCCGCTCGCATGAAGAGGCCGACCGACTGGCTTCGTTAGAGGAGAACTACATCGGCTTGACGGACACGGTCGCGGCCATAGAAGAAAGGATGAAGTTTCAACCCAACAATTGAAGGAGCAATTGAATGCCCGCATGGGGGAGATCAAGGCCCTCTTAACTCAAAACAAGAAAGGGAAAGCCGCGACAACCGACGGATCGAAGGCGGAAGCCCCCGACCCGTTTCCACAGCAGATCCCGCCTTCGGGCGTGAGCGGATTCGCCGCTAATGGGCACGACGGGAACTTGTTTCCCTCCCTCGGCGTGGGGGGCATCATCCGGCCTGGGGCGACGCCGGAGTGGGACGCACGGGCCACGGGAGACCACCGAAGCAGGCGGCGGAAGCTTCCGCCATGGGCGGCTCAACGGCGGGCTGGGGCGAGGTCGACGCAGGCCGTACGGCCTTCGGGAGGCTTCCGGAGCATGCGGCGGGGCAATCTCGTGCTTCTGGGGTTCCGGGTACTTACATTAGAGAAGTCGCTGGACTGTTACCTCTTCCACAGAATGTCGAACAACCTACGGGTTACGGAATGGGCAAACAATGGCACATGCGACCACCACCGGCAGGTATCTACGGGATGGAAAACACCCCGGGGGCGAAAAAGGACGGGGGAGGTTTTTTTCCGACTGCGGCCCAAGGAGGGATACACTTTCCCAGACCCCAGGGACCATACCCCCCTATGGAGCAGCAGAGGGCAGCCGGGTACGGACAAGAGTTGGGAGGGTTTGGGCAAGCGCATCAGCGGGCCCACATGCCACCCAAGAAGACTCGCATGAATTTTTCAAAATTCGGAGGGGATGCGCTCAAGTGGATACAGAAGGCGGAACTTTTTTTTCCATTATCAGGAAATTCTTGATGAGCAATGGATACAACTGGCAGCTTTCCACTTGGAGGATGACGCCTACCAGTGGACGCAGTGGTTCTTGAAGGGACGGGATTATGCGCCTTGGACCGAGTTCTTAGGGGAATTCTTAGGCCGTTTTGGCCCTTTAGAGTACGAAGACGTCGAGGCCATGTTGCAGAAGCTACAACAAAAAGGAACAGTGATGGAGTACCGCACTGAGTTTGAGAGGTTGGCCAACAGTGTATGTTGGGAGGAGAAAACATTGTTGAGTTGTTTTGTCTCTGGTCTAAAGGATCACCTCAGGGATGAGGTTCATGCCTACATGCCCCGCAGCCTGAGTCATGTTATCAGCCTGGCAAGGATACAGGAGGAACACTTCAACAGACATCGGTTCCGCACCACATGAAAAGTTGTAACGCCCTCCCCACCGGCTAGGAGAGACCAACCGGCGACCGGGCGACCGACGGTGACGCGACTGACATGGCCAGAACTTCAGGCACAGAAGGAAAAAATGATTGTGTTTCAACTGTGACGAGAAGTATACTCTGGGGGCATAAGTGTCAGAAGATTCAGGCTTTTCATGCTGAGAGAGGATGAAGAGGAAGACACCGTCGAGGTGGACCTAGAGGCGGATTTGACCCTGACTGAGTTCGGGGTATCCATCTAGGCGATGGAGGGGTGCACGGTCCCACTCACTATGCGCATAGCTGGGAAGGTAGCCCAGGAGCGGGTCACAATACTGATTGATAGTGGGAGTACCCACAACTTCATCAACCTCATCGTGGCAAAGAAGGTGGGGCACCAGGTAGATCATGGCGCCACATTCCAGGTCATGGTAGTGGATGGGATCAAACTGAGGTGTGAAGGGGTGAAGAGAGGAGTCGACCTGCGAATACAGGGATACACTTGCCACACCGATGTCTACCTGCTGCCCATCCGAGGATCTGATATGGTACTATGAGTTCAGTGGCTACGACAGTTGCGGAGAGTCACTTTTGACTGGGACTAGATGACCATGGAGTTCACAAAGCTTGGACGGGAACACTGTATCCACGGCCTCAAATCATCCCCGCTGAAGGAGATCTCGATTCGCAGTTTAGAACGTCTATCTAACGAGGGCAGCTCGATGGCGATGATTATGGGCCTAGCATCTTCCCCTCCTATCTCATCAGACATACCGGAGCCGTTGCGACCCTTATTGACTCAGTATGGGGATGTCTTTCAGGAGCCGCACAACCTTCCTCCACCAAGATTTCGGGATCACGCGATTCAGCTCAAGGTGCGTCGGAGCCTACCAATATCCAACCGTACCGCTACCTGCACATCCAGAAGGAGGAGATCGAACGTAGCATTCGGGAGATGCTCACCGCCGGGATCATTCGTCCCAGCACCAGTTCCTTCTCATCACCCATTATTTTGGTAAAGAAGAAAGACGGTTCTTGGCGATTCTACGTTGATTACTGAAGCCTGAATAGTTCGACCATCAAGGATAACCATTCACATGATCGAGGAACTCTTGGATGAACTACACAGAGCGTGTTTATTCAACAAACTGGACCTGCGCTCCGGCTACCATCAGATTCAGATGCGGGAGGAGGACATTCATAAGACAGCCTTCCGATCCCACGATGGACATTACGAGTTTCTCGTGATGCCCTTTGGGCTTACCAACGCTCCCTTCACCTTCTAGGCGGTGATGAACGAACTCTTTCGGCCACTTCTACGTCGTTCCGTATTGATATTTTTTGATGACATCTTGGTTTACAGTAGTAGTTGGGCAGAGCATCTCCAGCACGTGCAGCAAGTTCTCACCATATTGTGCCACAATCAGTTATACGCTAAGCAGTCCAAGTACTCTTTCGGCCAGACAGAGGTCGAGTATCTAGGCCATTTGGTTTCGGCCCAGGGCGTCCAGGCCGACACGCATAAAATCGAGAGTATGGTGACGTGGCCCCGTCCCACGACGTTACGGGCCTTACAGGGATTCCTTGGTCTCACGGGCTACTACCGGAGATTCGTGAAGGACTACGGCAAGATTGCACGGCCGCTTACTCAACTTTTACAGAAGGAGGCATTCGTGTGGCAGGACGACGCTGAGGCGGCTTTCCAGGCCCTAAAACGGGTCATGGCGACTACACCGGTCCTCGCCCTATCGGATTTCAACAAAGAGTTTGTGTTGGAGACTGATTCGTCCGGGGTGGGCATCAGAGCGGTTTTGATGCAGTAAGGGGGACCATTAGCCTATTTCAGTAAGGCTCTCGTCCCCCCGTACTCTGTGATTGTCTACTTATGAGAAGGAGATGCTAGCCATCATACACACAGTGACCTTGTGGCGGTCGTACTTGCTTGGACATCATTTCAAGGTTTGCACAGACCATCAGAGTTTGAAACATTTCCTGGAGCAACGATTAGCCTCCCCTCTTCAACAGAAGTGGGTGACCAAGTTGTTGGGTTATGATTATGAGATCATCTACAAGCAAGGGAAGGAGAATGTGGCCGCTGATGCCCTCTCCCGCCTCTCGGAGAGCTCGTTCGTCCACATTTTGGGCCCCTTGATCGATTCCCTCGACGACATCCAGACGGAGGTGCAACAGGATCCCGAACTCAGGCTCATTGTGGACGCACTACAACAGGGGCAGCCCACCATACCGGGGTACCAGTTCCAAGGGGGGCACCTTTATTATCAGGGCCGAGTGGTCATTCCTCCTTCCTCGGCCCGAAGGACAGTTATGATACAAGAGTTTCATTCGTCGCCGACGGGAGGCCACGCCGGTGTGCTCCGGACCCTCCAAAGGTTGAAGGCGAACGTCTTCCGGAAGGGCTTACGCCGCGACGTTCAACAGCTTGTGCAACAGTATGAGGTATGCCAACGACAGAAATATGAAACAACCTCTTCGGCCGGTTTGCTTACCCAGCTGGAAATTCCCCACCATATTTGGGATACGGTCTCCATGGATTTCATCGACGGATTACCCAAATCTCAGGGCAAGTCCGACATCTTGCTTGTCGTCGACAAACTCTCCAAAGACGCACATTTTTCTTGACATGAGCCACCCCTACACGGGAGAAATTGTGGCTGATCTTTTTGTTCGCGAGATCGTGCGCCTTCACGGCGTGCCCCGGTCTATCATCTCGGATCGTGACCCAGTGTTCGTAAGCAACTTCTGGAAGGAGCTTTTTCGGTTACAAAGAACACGATTGCGCCTAAGCACGGCCTACCATCCTCAGTCGGACGGCCGAACATAGGTTCTCAACCGCGGGGTGGAAACATACTTACGCTGTTTCGTGATGGACGAGCCCCGTACGTGGACCCGATGGTTACATTGGGTCGAGTACTGTTACAATACCGTGTATCATACAGCCAGCAAGCTTACCCATTCAAGGTTGTCTATGGTCGTCCGCCGCCTTCTTTGGGCTCATATGAGCCCGACAGCACGGCTCTTCCGTCGGTCGGCCGACCATTGCGCGATCGGGATCGGACCTTAGCTCTCCTGCGTAACAATCTCCGGGAAGCTCAGGACAGGATGAAAGTTCAGGCAGACAAACATCGGATCGAGCGGGAATTCGCAGTGGGAGACGAGGTATTTCTCAAACTACAACCTTACCGACAGCTCTCCGTCTCCCGCCGGGCGAATCAAAAGTTGGCACCACGATACTATGGGCCGTTCCACATTACTCAGCAGGTGGGATCGGTGGCCTACACCTTGGCGCTTCCGGAAGGCTCCCGTATATCACCTGACCTTTCATGTATCCCAACTCAAGAAGAAGCTTGGCGACGCCATCCAGACAAGCCCCCTCTTACCCGAGGCCACCACATCGGGGGAGTTGCGTCCCTTACCGGAGGAAATATTGATGACCAAGTGGAAGCAACATGGTACTGAATATCAGCCTGAGATACTGGTTAAATGGAAAAATTTGACATCTGCACACAATACATGGGTCGATCTGCTGGAGTTCTGCGACTCGTTCCCCGACTTCCACCTTGGGGACAAGCTGGTGCTTGATGAAGAGGGGAATGTTATGCCCTAAACGTGCTACGGTTTAAGGGGCATAAATATGCTCGACGACCGAAGAAGGCGGCAAGGAGCAACGGGGCTGAACCAGCCAATTCAGCCCCCATTCATTAATATCGGACCGGCGGGGTTGAACCACACGGTTCAGCCCATATGGGGGACGGCCGGCCCCTTGGTTCAGGGTATATATACACCCGGAACCCCCTCTTGGAGTTTTATGAAGAAATATATTCAGGTATTCTCCTTCTTACCCTAACCGTAATTTTCTTCTCTCTACCTCCTACCTCATCTTCTACTAGCATAACAACTCACAAGTGAATTCTCAGATGGAGACATCGGGAAGAGCTTTGCGGAGTATGTTTAGAGGAGGGTGTCCAATATGGCGATGCCACTCAGAAGAGCTAACAAAGGACAAAACCGTCGGAGTAGAGGGGTCAAGGATGTAGAGACCATTCGACAGATGCCTTTTTCTAATGATAGACCGCGTCTTGCGATCCTGCACAACACAAGAGGTGAAAAAGAAAGTTACATAACAATCAAAATCTTGTATAAGACGGCAAATTGATAGGAAATTGAAGGGCGAGCCGGGAACATAAGAGTTACATCAGCGAATCCAGCGACTGGAGTAGTGTCCCCATTGGCGACGGTAATGAACTTAGGATGCGCAGAATTCAAGTATCGTGATGGTTTTGTTTGGGGTAATATGATGTGTGCCCCCGAAGTTCATAATTTAGGAGGAACCGTGGGCAATACAGAAAATACCCCCATCAGAAATAGACACAACAGATCCAGATGAACCGCACGTTAACTCTTGTAGTCGATGTAGTTGAGTGCGCAAATCGGCAATGTCGGCATGAACATTAAATGGAGCATGGATGGCCATGACAAGGGCCAGCCTAGGCGACCAATCGAACAGCCTTGGCGAACCGAGGAGCGAGGAGCGGTGACAGATCAAAGGGCAGCTGCAGGCACCAGATGACAAAGCAGTTCGCGGCTAAGCCCAACCCGCAGCTAACAGAGGCGGCTAGCCAGAGGCCGCTAGGCACAGAGCTGGGGCAGGAGGCCAGGGACAAGAGAGAAATAGCGGCAAGAAAAGTTCTTGCAACAAGCAACCCGCACGGGCACATAAAGAGACCGGTGCGGCTTGGAGAAGAGAAGACCATAGTGACAGGAGGAGAAGATCGTGCGGTTAGAGCCAAGAAGCAGCGGCTAGGAGAACGATCGTCGGAAAGATCCCACTTGACGACTAGGGAAGGAGGTCGGGCGCCAGAGAAGGCCGCGGTTTAGGATAGAGGATCGCAGCAGCAAGGAATCCGCAGCAGAGAAGCCAGCGACAAGAAGGTCGCTGTGAGAAGAAGAGAAGAGGTCGTCGCGACGAGAAGAGAGATCGGCAAGACTGGCCGTGGCTATAGCAGAGGAGAGACGCGACTAAGGATGGAACTATGGAAGACCGCGCGAGAAGGGTGGGGGCGGTTCCACGGGAGGAAAGTCGCGGCTAAGGAAGGATGTCCGCGGGCAAGAAGAGACCGCATCGAAGAGTCTGCGACAAGAAGAGAAGAAGGTGTCGAGACTAGAGGAGAGAAGGTCGCGCGAGAAGACCCGTCCCGCTGGTTACCGCAGAGACGTGCGTGTGGCAAAGAAAGAGGAAGTCGCGCGGATAGGATGAGAAGGCCGCGCGAGAAGAGGAAGGAGGGGCCCACCCGTCAATAGCAGAAGACGGCTATAAAAGGCAAGGTGAGAGACGGAGGGAGTGGTTCCACGGAAGGAGAGAAAAAAGAGCGGGTAGAAGAAGGAAGACCGCGGGAGATGAGCGGAAAGTAGGGCGGGTAGAAGCCGCACGAAGCTGACGGGTAGAAGGAAGAAGCCGCTAGAAGCTGGCGGGTAGGAGACCGCAGGAGAGGCACGGATAGCCAGCGGTTAAACCGCAAACACGGGATGTTAAAAAAAGTAAACTAGCCGCCCAAAGCAAGAGGTAGGACCGTATGACTTTGATACCATGTAGAAACGTTGAGTAAACCTTGTATATATATTTCTTGAACCTTAAATTACAAGTGTGAGTACAAATATATAGGGAGGGAGAGAGAGAAATCCCTACTACAAGATGTAGGACTAAACATCCTAGTTAAGAGGCTAAATCGGTTTTTAGTTTTTACTAATGGGCATTTACATATATCATTCAACACATTGCAATATCATGCAAAACAAAAACGAAAAAATAGTAAGAAAAAAGGTAGAATTACATGGCATTATTTTAAACTATACTCAAGGATTAACGTTTACTTACAGATGAATATGCCAAGATACAGCAATCTGGATGGCGCAGCAAAGCTAGTGATGTCTCTATAAGAAAGATAAAGAAGAACAAATTTTGAATCTAGTATGATGAACAAAAACATTATGAGTAAAAAAGGTATTTACACAGTTACATATAAGCAGATATTTGCAACAGAGCGAACTTTATGGCAAAAGATGGCAAGTTATAATTGTGTAAGAGGTTCAGGTGAACGCAATATTGCCACAAACTCTGCCTACAATTGAACATGCTTAATGTTACAGATTTACAGCAAGTAGTGGACACTTCCAATATTCTTTGGCTGGTCAAGATCCACAGGAAGAAGCTTTAATATTAAATTACTGCATATACCCGGGAGACAGGAAGAGAGTGGGGAAGAATCTGCCTAAGGCATTTCCTTTTCTTTTTTTTGTTTGGTGGGGTGTTATGTGCTTCTCCCGTTGCAACGATAGCATCGCCGAAGTATGACCGGAGGCGGGGATGATGGCGGCAAACGATACAGTGGAGCCGGAACCGCGACTGCCTGAGCGGGGTGAGCTCGGGAGGAGAGAGCTATCACAATCTCATAAAAGGTGAAAGAAATAGATTTCTTCTTGCTTGATCCTTCATACAAACACACGTCTTTAAATAGACTTACAGGACACAAGATCCATTAATGATAACTCCTAATTTCTATCCTCCAGCCACTAAATAAAGGCAAAACTAAAGACAAGACAACAATAATAGAGGAAAACACAATAATAATGAAAAATAACTAATAAAAAACAACAACAAAGAAAACTAGGTCTGTTGCCTGAGGCCCATGACATCTCACCCGACCTTCGAATCAAGCTTGTCTTCAAGCTCGAATGAAATTCGACCGATTGGATCATCAGGCTCCTTTACTTTGTGCCAAAACAGCACCCAATAGTGAGTAGTTATAGCAGAGACCAAACAAAGGACGAGTCAGCGGCAAGTTTTAATGATGGTGAAAACGAGATATGGGGGCGCTCGGTGAGGAATCGACACGGGGAGTTCGTGAGAGGGAGGAATCTTGCGGCAAAATAGCAGACGCGAAAGCGGGGGAGAGGGGGTGCGGTCAAAAAAAACCCTAAAAACACTATTATTGGTGTTCGGCGGCGGCGTTTTTGCGCGCCAAACAGCAAATAAACTGCGATGAAGTTTTTTAATATATGCCACCGTAGTATTCCGTTGTGCCAAACATACCCTAAATCTCCATCCCTTCCTCTGTACACATTCATAATAAACTTTTGCAAGGAAATACATTTGAAATACTAACACTACTGTCTAATCAAGATAAGGTGCCTGCAACACTAGTTGGCACCAGAGCAATGGGTACATCTCAGAAACGCCTTCATGATCGAAGTCATTTAG
Source organism: Platanthera guangdongensis (assembly GCA_039583875.1). NCBI lineage: Eukaryota > Viridiplantae > Streptophyta > Magnoliopsida > Asparagales > Orchidaceae > Platanthera > Platanthera guangdongensis. Next base: position 136,178,604 of record CM077154.1, on the reverse strand, counting down.
GTATACTAGGTGCTACAGCCTCCCCTCCCTATCCTATGAAACCACTTAGCTCATCCCTAACAACATTGAGTAGAAGAGCTTGAGCACTATTGATGCAGTGACCCAGAGCCGACCCGCTCTGTCGACCAGGCCTCGCACCTGGCCTAGCCAGAGGCCCACGTCTGGCGGCCCACTGCCGGGCCCACCAAGGCGTCACACCATGGCGTCCCTTTTATCAGGCCCGCGGGCCGTACACCCCAACCCATCTCCTGGCTCAACCACAGGCGCACGGTAGGTTGTTGAGGGCAGGTCTCGATCCCCTGACCTCCTTGATAAAGAGCTTTCAGGCAAGCTCTCATCAACCAACTGAGCCGCGGATCAGTTGGTTGATGAGAGTTTGCCTGAAAGCTCTTTATCAAGGAGGTCAGGGGATCGAGACCTGCCCTCAACAACCTACCGTGCACCTGTGGTTGGGCCAGGAGATGGGTTGGGGTGTACGGCCCGCGGGCCTGATAAAAGGGACGCCATGGTGTGACGCCTTGGTGGGCCCGGCAGTGGGCCGCCAGACGTGGGCCTCTGGCTAGGCCAGGTGCGAGGCCTGGTCGACAGAGCGGGTCGGCTCTGGGTCACTGCATCATAAAAGTGCACTTTTTTGATGCAGTGACCCAGAGCCGACCCGCTCTGTCGACCAGGCCTCGCACCTGGACTAGCCAGAGGCCCACGTCTGGCGGCCCACTGCCGGGCCCACCAAGGCGTCACACCATGGTGTCCCTTTTATCAGGCCGCGGGCCGTACAACCCAACCCATCTCCGGGCCCAACCACAGGCGCACGGTAGGTTGTTGAGGCCAGGTCTCGATCCCCTGACCTCCTTGATAAAGAGCTTTCAGGCAAGCTCTCATCAACCAACTGAGCTGCACTTTTTTGATGCAGTGACCCAGAGCCGACCCGCTCTGTCGACCAGGCCTCGCACCTGGACTAGCCAGAGGCCCACGTCTGGCGGCCCACTGCCGGGCCCACCAAGGCGTCACACCATGGTGTCCCTTTTATCAGGCCCGCGGGCCGTACAACCCAACCCATCTCCGGGCCCAACCACAGGCGCACGGTAGGTTGTTGAGGCCAGGTCTCGATCCCCTGACCTCCTTGATAAAGAGCTTTCAGGCAAGCTCTCATCAACCAACTGAGCCGCGGATCAGTTGGTTGATGAGAGCTTGCTTGAAAGCTCTTTATCAAGGAGGTCAGGGGATCGAGACCTGTCCTCAACAACCTACCGTGCGCCTGTGGTTGGGCCCGGAGATGGGTTGGGTTGTACGGCCCGCTGGCCTGATAAAAGGGACACCATGGTGTGACGCCTTGGTGGGCCCGGCAGTGGGCCGCCAGACGTGGGCCTCTGGCTAGTCCAGGTGCGAGGCCTGGTCGACAGAGCGGTCGGCTCTGGGTCACTGCATCAACTATTTAGTGGAAGTTAATTTAACGGGTAAAAAGAAATCCAAACATGTGCAGTTATAGAACTTCATCTCCAGACATGTCACACCATCTACCTTTCTCTGGTTCAAAAGTAGTATTTATGCTCCTAATTAGTATGTATTTAGGTAAATAAATATGTGCATTAATCTGTATAAATATAATTACAAATTAGAATTGATCTTGTTTCATACTGTCAAAACTTTGATGATCATCAAAATAGAAAATTCATGTATAGACTTCTTACAAAGTACTCTAGCGTGTTATCATCTAAATACTTCCAGGTTCCAGCAAGAAACATGTGGAAATCAATACTTTAATCAAAATAAATGACTAAAATCAACAAAAAAGTGGAAAGGGACAAGAAATACCTAAGGTACATAGCTTTACCTGTCAAGACATAATTCAAACCTTCAGGGGTAGAAGTATTTGCTGTTTCCGCAATTTTATCTAGATCTTTCTGAAATGAACGAGCAATGCCCAATAAGCCAACCTGAAAAAACATACCAAATAAGCAAGTTCTTTGGTGGCATGACAAAATAAGAAAAGGAAATCAATCATTAGGTTCAGAAGTTTCAAAAACTGACTTTGCTCCTTCAAATTTCAATTGTGTGCAAATAAAGCATAGGAAATGAAAAATACAGAAAACCTCATAAATTGACATTATGCAATCGCGACAAGGGAAGTTGATGGAGATTGATCGCCCTCCATTTGATGATTTACTAGGTTATGCTTGTTGGATCGTCGGAAATCGTGATTGCGACCACCCTGTTTTTCTGTATCTTCATGTAAACTTTTTCGTTCTGAGAGTTACAGTAAATAATCCGGTATTTCGATCATAGCCGTCAGATTTATTTACTTTGCCAAATCTGGTATTTTTTATATAGTCTGCATTCAACTTGATGTTCATCCCATAGTCGATGCCATCTCCCTTGCATCTCCTGAGATCGCCTTGGTCGGTACCTTTCCCGCTCCTAAACCCCGCCAGCAACTGCAACTACCATCCAACCACCTCCACCATCTTCCCCGGCGTTGACAACCACCTCTCATTCCTTCCTCGACCTCGTCACCACCTACAGTCGCTCTTGACAACGCCGACTAAGATTCCAAACGCAGAATTCACTTCCCCAACCACTGGATTCTCCTTCCCAGCCTCTCTAGTAACCTACCAACCCTCCCGAGTCCATCGAGCCATTGTTTCCCCCTAGTGCCAACCCCCGACAGTCCTATCCAACTCCCTCACCTCCTCCATCCCCATCACAACCCCTCCTCTCTCCTCCTTAACATCCCCAAGCCCTACACTCCCTGTTAAACGCAAGTGTGATCCAAAGCAATGCTCCTACAACCATCTTAGCCTGCCTACCACATCCTCCATCTTCGGTGATGATTTCTTTGTGAGTCTTTACATTTAGTCTTTACTTACTCGCATTTTACTAATGTACCTTTATTGCTAGAAATATTTTGCTCTGATCATCTTGGCTTGCCTAATTTCAGTGCATGTAGTAGAATTATTCATTTTGTATTAATTTCAGTGCAATCTCAATTATTTTTCAATTATCATTCTCCTACTTAATTCAAATATTTGTGGTTAATTATGATAAAATGTGTGGCTTTTAAATTTGTTTATTTAACTACTTTTGCATCAGAATTATTTGCATGTTGAATCATGGGCATATCGTGACCTCTTGTTCATAGGGGGTGTGCATAAATTCATTTGCATCCTTAGTTTGGTTGAACCGTATTTTCATTTGCAATTTCAATTGCTTGCTCGCTTTCATTCAGGATGAGGGCATTGCATGTCAGTCACCTGTAGATTCATTCTGCATCGATTGGAATAGGGGTGTCAAAAAATCTTGGGCCTGAAACTTCCACCCGGGCCTGGAATGCCCGTCTGGGCCGCCTGGTAACAGACCCAGTCCAGGCTCGGGCCAAGTCTTAGGCCTAACTAGGCTGTCATTTGGGCCAATTACCTTGCCCGAACTCAGGCCAGGAACCAGGGCCAAACTACACGTGGGTTGGGCACAGTGTCATTTATAAGTTGTTGCATCAATGGCATTAAAAATCGTTGATCCAATAGCACTCGGGGCAAAATGGCAGAAGTTGGCAATTATGCCTCCTGCTGCCGACTGATGTGCCAGCCCAGGTCCAAGGCCTAGGTTGGTTGCTACCAGTCTAGGTCCTATACATATTTTATTTTTAAAGTAAAATTTAATTTAAATTTTACCTTTTGATATGACCTAATAGCACTTAGGCCAAAATGGCAGGAAGTTACAATAATGCCTAATGTTGTCGACTGTTGTGCCAGCCCAGGCCCAAGACCTAGGTAGGTCGCTGTCAGTCTAGGTCTTATGCCTATTTTATTTTTAAAACAAAATTTAATTTAAATTTTACTTTTTAATATGACCTGCTCGGGCTTGCTAGGCCTTTTGGACAAGCTTAAGTTGGTATCAGGGCCCAAGTTCGGGCTTTATTTTGATACGCAGGAGTTTATAGGACCATTTATGGCTAATTATTGTCTCCATCCATATTCACTATTTGAGGACCCTGAATTTCTATACTCGGTCCATAGAGTCCAGTCCATCCAAGGAGATTGTCGTACAATTATGGTGGTCATCCACATCCCCAACTCCTCGCTTGTAAACATCGTGTTGACCCTTCGACGTGATGCGACTTTGCTAGGGCGTTGACTATTATGATCATCATTTCAAGCAGGATTTTGAGTATAGGTTTCATAGAGTTGCTCCACCGTTTAGTGGTTTTTCGAGTCAGCAATCTTTTACTTATTGGCTCATGGACATGAAATATTATCAAGATTGGTTTGAGCTATTCGATGAGTGTCGCGTCATATTCGTAATACTTAGGCTACTAAGTTGGGCGAGAGTAGACTGAGATAGCTTTGAGAGGACTTTGTGTGAGATCACCATCGCCCCATCACTAGTTGGGGCGATGGTGATCTTTATCCACATCATATAAGAGTAGCCTTCTTGAGCAAATATTTACCCTTCGGCAAATATTCGTGTATGATGCTGAGTGCAAAGATTATTTTGACGAGTTAGTGGTGATAAGTGGCATTGAAGAGGAGGTCGTTGCAACCGCTTCTAAATTTTGTTTCGGACGGTATGCGAACTACGTAGCATTAAGCGATCGGCGGTTAGATTCTTTCGAGAAGGCATCGTTTCAAGCATACCTCTAGATCCATTAGAGTCAGTTGAGTAGACTCGCACCCTAATCGTCCCAGTATGAGTCCTTACTAAGGCCACCGTCATGCTACTTTTGTCCTCCTAGACACAAAAGATGGGACGCCTAATACAGAGTTATCACACCACAGTGAGGAATATTGTCTAATGAGTTGTGTCCTTTGAGTCTAACACATACCATATGGTCCTAAAAGAGAGTGAGTACGAGTACCCATTGATCCTATAGTGATGTTGCATTTCCCTACCCACTGCGTTAACTTAGGCTTGGTTTGGCCCAGAAGAAATCCAATGGATGAAATTTGAGTGGATGCCACCGCAACCGCGGAGCCCTCCATGCAGTCAAGATCTGCGGGATTTCCACGAAAATCCTTTTGTCGTGCGGAGGGATCCACGCTACTGCGGTCTTGCCTAATAGTCAGCGGCCACAGCCACATGGATCTCATCCACTCAGCCGCGCGGATCCACACAGCCAAACGAGGCCTTAGTTATTATCATTGAGTACTCAACCCCTGAACCCGTCATGAGTAACTATTCCTTTGAGTCTCTCTTTATATTCTCGAGCCTCAATATGAGTGATAGTCGAGAGCCAGTTAGCTACCCAGTTATGAATACCACACCCATTAGTGATTGTCGGGACGAGCACCACTCATATGACGAGTTTTATACGACAAGTTCTATGATAAACCCTCCATTGAGCCAGCTAAAGAGCCATCTAATGATATTTTCCCTTTTGGAGATAGTCAACACAACCCAAAACTACATTTTGGTGTCAATGTCTCTGACATTCCTTTGTGCATTCGTCGCATACGCAACAAATTTTTTTATCTACCACCCAGTGAGCCTCATGACGAGTCTGTTCCTGGAGGACATTTGGCGTATCAAGAACTCATATCTTTATACTAATTTCTCATGCAATCATTTAGTTGTTCGTCACACACTCGATGAATATTTCTACATCCAATGATCCAATCGAAAGAATTTCCGGATAAGCCACTCATCTTTATGAAATTTATGCAGTGGATATATTAGGGTATTCATTTATCATTTTCATCTATGGCATGATTTGCATGTCATACTCCGACGTAAAGTTGTGTTAAATAATTTTTTTTATAACTTGTAGATAATCACATGAGAGAGCAAATGTTCAAATAATGTGATTGAGTGGTGATTGGCACGTTATTGAAGAGGTTCACATTAAGGGCAGCTACAAATTTGAGTCTTGGGCAAATAGATCCATACACTATTATGAGAGGTTTGAGTAAATAATTTATAAGCATAATATTCCTAGGAATATGAGTATTCATCATGTACTCAGTCTAGAGGATTTGATTCAAGATGTGGAGCCACATAGTTTTTGAGACCATCAGTGTTTCATTTCTGTTTTAGCTTTCACCCACAACACTGCTTCACCAGCACCTCCAGCCTCCATTGCAATCTTACCATTTACCTTTATATAAGTACACTTTGTGTGTGGGACCTTCGATAGTCTCAGCAGACAATGACCTTCTATAGACACCACACTTTCCTTGAAGTTGGCATTAGCCTATATATATATATATATATATATATATATATATTTATAAAGCAAAAAGAGGAAGATTACATCGGGGTACTATCTTGGGCGAGAATGAAAGAAAAAGCATGGGTTAGGGGCATTCCCCTTTCCCAAACAAAATCAGAGAAACAAACATTGTTGGCCACATAATCCGCTGCTGAGTTTGCTCTTCGGTCAATTTGGGAGATGACAAGTCTTGGGCATTTCATCATAGCGTGAGCGAGCGAAGCTTCAACACCACCACCATAGATACCCGCTAACACCATTAAGTGTAGCGCGGGCGCTTGCAGAGTCACCCTCAATGCAAACACCAATCACATTGTTCAGAAAACTGATGATAAGCTCGAGGCCAAGCAAGGCACTTCTAACTTCAGTCATGCATACGGACCGACTATTAATTCCAACTCCCCTAGCTGCTAGCAAATCTCCAAAGGCTATGGGATTGAGGTGATGTTAGATTTCATGTTGCTACTTCCATTCTTGCATGGCCTGCACTGGGGTATGACAGTCTCCATTCATCGAAAATGAATGTCTTTAAGTCGGAGGAATAATGGAGATCGATCATGAACCATTTGAGATTTTACTGGGTCGATACTTGTTGGATCGTCAGATGCATGATCGGAGATCACGATTGACACCAGCTCGATTTTTATATTTTTATGTATTCTTTTATATTTTTCATTGTTACATTCCGAGAGTTATTGTAAGCTATCTCATCATTCGATCATAGTTGTCGGATTTATTTACAAACTCCCCCCCCCCCAATGTATACACCTCTATTATTTTATGCACTGGTATCGAGATTTAGGGTTTCTATGGAAGAAGGATGATCGATCTGTTCAGGCGTTGAAGCTCGACGCCCCCCCCCCCCTACCCTGGTGCTGATTTCAGGGGTTGCACATCAGACACCACCGACCCTTCCAGTAACCCGCAGCCATCTTGTCATCCATCTCAGAGTCATTGCTCTCTCTCCTACATCTTTCAAGACAGCCATTTCCCCTTTTATGCTCATGAACCCCTCCAACAATTGCAGCTAGTTTCTAGCCATCTCCACCACCTTCCCCAATGTCGAAAACCTATAATCATTCCTTCCTTGACCCGATAACCACTTATAAATACTCTTGGTGGTGTCGCCTGAGCCTCCAATTGTCGCATTCCACTTACCCAGTCACCAGATTCTCATTCGCATCTCCTTCAGCAACCTGTCAACCCTCTCAGGTCCATCCAGCCATTATTTTGCCACTGTCCCAGCCTCCATATAGTTGCATCCACCTCTCTCACCTCCTCCTTCCCATTTCCAGTCCATCTTCCATCCTCCTCGGTATTCCCAAGTCATACATTCCCCACTAAATGTATGTGTGACCCAAAGCATCGCTCCTACAACCATCATCACAGTCCGCCTACCCCACCCTACATCAACATTGTCGATTTCTTGATGAGTTCTTACATTTAGTTTTCACCTCCATGTATTTTACTGATGTACCTTCACTGTTCAAAATATTCTGCTTTGAATATTTTGGCTTGCTTAATTCTAGTGTGCATGCTAAATTTATTCACCTTATATTTAATTAAAGTGCAATCCCAAAAAATTTGCAATTGTCATTCACTTCCTTAATTCAAATGTGTTATTAATCGTGATCAAATGTGTGAGTTCTAAATTTTGTTATTTAATTGCATGTCTGAATTATTTGCATGTTGAATCATGGGCACCGCATTAAGGTTATGGTTTATGTTGTTATGTATGTTCATCGGGCAAGACGGGCATATGCATAAATTCATTTGCATCCTTAGTTTGGTCGGCCCGTATTTTAATTTGTACATTCAATTTCTTGTTCGCATTCATTTAGGGTTAGGGCATCACGTGTCGGACACGTGTAGCTTCATTCTACGTCATAAGTTCCTACATTCAAGAGATATAATATCACGCATAAAATGACATATGTAAATTATCTAACTAGGGCAGTAGATTACTTAACTTGAACAGCAAATTATCTAACGAGCATACAAAGAAATTTGAATTGTGGAAGCACGGTGATCTCTATGATGACATTTTTCACAGCGAGTACAATTCCATTGATAGGGAAGAGATTAATTAGGTCTTGTGCTTAATCCAAATTTAAAGTTTGTTGCTTTTTTGCATTCAATGGTAACTTAAGGCTGCAATACTGGATTCTATCTCTGATCCAGCTGTCAAAAACCACATCTGCTCTCTCAGCATTTAGATCTCTAATTTTGAAGATGAGATGTTTGAACTATTATTGAAAGAGGTAAATTCACTACAACTCCATTCGTTTGACAGAAAATGGGGTGCAGGAATTGGAATTGATCCAAATCTGATCCCTGCGGGAACTGTAATTGAAGTCAATTCCAATTTGTTGTTCGGCTGATTGCAGAAATTTTGTCACAAGAATAGGAATTAGTAATCAGATGTTCGATTGCATGTTATTTTTCAGTTGATGGAATTGAAATATAAAATCTAAAACAGTGAAATAATTGAAATATTAGGGCACACATAATCACACACACACATGCAAACACACAAACATAAACACACACTTACACACATACAACCACACATGCATGGATACATTCAAACAGTCACGCATACACATACACAAATACACACGCATAAACAAATACACACACATGCACACACACCCTAAAATCAGTAGGAGCAAGTTGTGATGAGATTGTAGAGATGGGTATGAAGCTCACTCTCATGAATATTACTCTATCAGTTTCGTTTAGGCATCATGCTCATATCTTTCCAAGTTCCTTGGAAATGAGAGAGCTTATAAAATCCTATTGCCTCCCCAATTTGCAAGTAGAAGGAAAAATAGAGATGCTCCAAGATTCATTCAAATTAAAAATAATGAAACGGGAAATCATTCAAATTAAAAATCAAACGACGTGAAGAACGAGCAGATTATTCAATGATTTTTAATTTGGTAGAGATAAGAATCAAATAATCACTTCAACGAACAAGGGTCGTAGGTCTTCGACAACAGCACGGATCTTGAAATACTTGGAATTGTGGAATCAGCACGGATCTTGAAATACTTGGAATTGTGGAATTTGTCGTGGTCGAGCTTCCTCTTCTTGTCATCTTAGTTGTTAGAGGGGGAGAAGTCTGAGTTGGTGGTGCTCGAATCCACTCGTGATGTCAGCGATTGCGATTAGGAGCGAGAACGACGAGAGTAAGAACGTCGGGAGAGATGTCATCGCCGGAGAAGAATATGGAGGATGGAGGAGGTAAGTCGTCGCCTCATCGGAGAATATTGAGGATGTATTTCGCAGGAGTGGAGCCGTCTACGACACTCGCCTTCGTTTGCGGGAGCGCAAGACTCGGAGGCGCACGGGGTTGAGGCCGGAATCACGAATGAAGACCCCGTGAGGTTGGAATTGGACGGTGCATGTTTCCTTTATAATCAATTCTATAAGAATTGAAATGAATTCCAATGAAAATTTTGGGCTGTCGAACGGACCCTACAAACTATTGCTGGAATTTACTTCGTAGAAATAAACCCTGGACAAATTATTCTTGGGATTGCTCTCACAATACACCCCCAAAATTTAGCTTCTACACAACGAAGGCTATAAGAAAAAAAATACATGTGAACTGCAATTTTCAGAAATCGGGTATCTCTCTTGCAAGTTGCATCCAAATGTATATATTGTCATTCATATTTTTCAGTGAATCAACTGGTCACATTTTCAAGGAAGGTGAAGTGGTTCTTTCCGGTGACTTTTTGATGCCTTCTTAGATTTTTGGCTTCTTACACAATTTGAGCTATTTTCAAATATTTCAAGAGCGGATAATTTTGCTATCCCATTTAACATAAATATAAGGGATCTCTTTTTTGGCTGCTTCCATGCGCATTTGCTGGCCAATTTACCAGAAGAGGTGTGTCAGATGATATGGAAGCAGAACTCCTGTGAGTAGTATCTTTTAAAACATTCATCACGATCTAACAATTATTGCTCAATTATAAAATTCCTATCCTATTAAATTCACAACAGAGATGCAAATTTTGATGTGGTTCATGCAACAGAAAAGATTAGATACTACCAAATCAACACAGTTAAATGGAAAGATAATTATTTATCAATTTTGTATATTGTATCTCCAATAGATGTCACTCCTATTATTGCTCAATAAAATCATTGCATAATCTATCTTTACTAATTTTGGCACACTATCATCCTACTGTTCCCAATACCACACTCAGTTTAGATATCAAAGACTATATTTTACATAAAGTCACAAACGCCGATCGCTGAGAACCAACCCACCTTAAATTTTCAGCCTTATATGCCACCAAAATACTACACACGGATATCTAGGGTTTTCACAAAACAAAAGGTCATTACATTCATGTACAAGCTTCCTATTTAAAGGAGTGGAATTTATGGTAATTACCCAGAATTTAAAAAAAAGGTAAGAAAGGCAAAGATAAAATAATACATGTTACCAAAAAGAATACCATAATTCCAGGAACTCGGGAAGAGGCGAGCTCGAAAGAAAGGTGAGTGTATCTAACTCGTCATGCTATATATAATGTTCTAGTTGTTGACACACTCGGCCACATCTACGTGAGTTCTGTGAGTTGTCTTCTAGGTACAACTTTTCGTCATTGACATAGAAGGTGTATATCTCCGCTATAGTAATAGTTGGCAAAATACTAAATGATTCTAATAGAACGACAATGGAGGCATTATCATTGACCCTACTCATGTCCTCATCAATCTCATGAGTTAATTAAAAGCATATTCCACGCTAATTAAATATCTCCAACGTTGTGTAGTGCACAAAGGTGATGTCCTCAACCACTTTTCATGGCATTTCAAGTCAAACCTATTCGAATGAGACATTATATCATCTGTGTGCGTTCTTCATACAAGAGGTGAGAAACCCAATCAACAATGAATGGTTGGTCTGATGCACAATGCATACTTCCATAAATGCACTTCAGATCTTAATACGTATTTGAGCATTTTCATCGAGGCCAACTCAACCTCAACTTTTTGGATTAACCAATTTAATACATTGCATATAGTTTTGCTATACTCTTCAATAAATTTCTTCATTAGAACACTCAGTTCATAATTTTTCTTATTGATAACTCCATCTTTTGATGTTTTCATTATAGACTAAGATCATATTATCTTTATTCATTCATAACAAGTCAAATAGCCCAATCAGAGCCTCTGAACACCTATCTCTTATCATAATTGTTTTGCATTTTTTCCTCCATTCCTATCTAGCAGACTAGCTCAATTCAATCGTAGAGAATTACAGTTTTTTTATTCCACACTTTAAGACTTCAACATAAATATTGTATACCTCAAACATGGAAAGATAATTTAGTATCACATAAATTCATCCAGTTGTCCACTTAGCTGAAAAGATCTTAAGTCTTTGTAACAAAACTACAATAGACCAACCAGTCAGAAGGAAAGCTTGGGTGAGCCACGACTTCACTAATTAACACATAGTTGAAGACTTTGAAGACCAGAGAAACATAAGTGCAGTTCTATAAACACTGGTGGAACAAAAAGTTCTTCTGGATGTTTCATATTTTGAATTACCTGAAGCGTGAGAAACAGAAGTATAGTTTGATAAACACCATGGAACAAAAAGTTACTCTGGATGGTTAGCATTTTGAAATACCTGAAGCTTGAGAACACTAGTTTTCTGCGTCGCAGTTAGAACGCTCCCATCATCAGAGCGGTCCGAAAGAAACCCCGAAAGTAAGACAAACGCCGCAAAACCCATCAACAGAAAGAAAAATCCTGACCCCGCGCCAGACCCTACCCCAACGGCTGGCCCCACGTAAAATCCACCAGTAGCTCCGAACGGCGACGGGGCGTAGTACGGCACGGAAAAACCAGAACCAGGAAGAGCCGAGTAACTCCTGGAATGAGAAGAAGACGATGAAGAAGAAGAAGAAGAAAAAGCCCTCCCGCCCATCCTCCCTCCGGAAGCAGCAATAGCCCCATCCGCAGTGAGGAGCACGCCCACCAGCAAAGCAGCAATAGCCGGTTTCTTCAGCAATTCCAGAGTTTCGAATACCTTAGCAATGAATCCACCCCACGGACTCCCCTCTCCTTCAGAGAAGTCAGAGCAATATCGCGACGTATTGGTAGGTTTCAGAGCTAAATGAGAGCTGCATCTGATGAATCTTCGATTCTCAGCGAAACCTCGGGGTACCCTCCGATACAGGATAGGATTCCATTTCAGGGATTGCGGCCTGGACCTCGGGGGATCTCCGATGATCAAAATTGCCTCTAAAAGCAAAGAAGAAGACATTGAAGAGATGGGTTAAGGCTTTCTTCTTGGATCGCAGCGGCCGATGAGATATTTCAGAGAGATGGGGTTGTCTCGGCCTGGTCACCCTGCGCCACCGCCATGGCGTGGGATTTGAATTTCTGGCTCTGGTTTCATGCAGAGTCGGGGGGTGAAAGGTGTGGCCCCCCTACTTCGGGCTGTGTCGAAGTGCGAAACCCTGTGCAGGCACGTCGATCACCGTCCATGTGCATCAAGATTGTTAGATATAAAATGGACCCCACTTAGGGCTGAAGTTAGCCACTTGGAGATTGGGATTGGGTAGGATGCTTCCATGTATATTTGGTGGGGTCAAAAGTTCGACACGTGGAATGGCTGAGCCCAAATTTGTTTCTGAAAAATCTGAGTTCATGATTGTTTTCAACAAATCTGTTTTTTTTTTTGGCTGGGTTTATTTATATGGATTTTGGGGCTGTGAATAGCAGTACTTTTCTTGTCCTCATTAACTTTGGGGGTCATGGTGGTCTAGAGGGGTTGATCAAAGTCAACCCCACTAACCCAATGATGGAACCGCCCTTAACCGTCGTGTGTGGCAAAAATTGTCGCACCTCTTGCTGGCCGGCGGTTGTGCGCTCTCCTTTAGCCGCACGGACAAACTCCCCGCGCGCGGCCACGGGGCCAAGCGGAGGTGTGGCCGGTCGCTACACGCCTACACGATCGGCCGCTAACACTATGTGGCCCCTAGACCGCATAGTCGCGCGCTATGCGCGCGCGATTGCGAGGCCAAGTGACCGGCCGTCTGGCCACCACAGCGCAATCAGGACCCACCGCCAACCGCTCCCAACCGGCCGGTCCCTCAGCCGCCGCCCAGCCGTCATCATTCAATATACGCGTAACCACCTCGGTATTACCACTCGTCATCGGGGTGCACATAACTGAATCACACGATGATCTACACATATATAGTAAATTTCATATTAATACGCATCATAAAATATAAGAAATCGGTCCGCGTATAACAAATAATATGATTATGATATACGGCGTAGTCATATTCCAAACTAGTATGTGTAAACACATAAGTTTGTTGTGGTCTATGAATTGTTACGAAACTGAATGGTGTATGTATCGCTACGACAAAAGATATTATCAATTTCTCTAATATATGCAGCGACACATAAACGCATAGGAACGATATAACCAAACACTAACAATCTCTAATTGGAGTATTATAACAAATTTATTTTCCTAAAATTGAGAACACAAAATAAAATGAGCTTGAATAAACGGTTACTGAATTTCGGAATTATTTTATACCGTTCTTGGACTCTTGCTCGTGCTTCATGATGGCAGACATTCCCAACAACGTCGATGTGTTTTTCCGTATGAAGTCCGCAACGTTAACGGAGTCCGCAAACATGTAAGAAAGAGACTAGACTTGGATCTCTACAACAAAAGGAGTTAGCACCAAAGTAATGTATATAAATACATCAGGACATATGAGTCTCAACAATCACTAGTTTAATGAGTGAAGTAAAATTCTAGTATTATAAGGCTGGAAGATTTAACCCCAAAAATCTAAAAAACAATTCCTTCTGGAAAGTTGGATCCAGACGCTCAAGGTTCCAGCATATAAAAAAAAGGACACAATGATAAACTTTTGTTGAATGAGAATCGTACAGGAAAATGAAGGCCCGAACTGCTCTTCCCTCGTCGGCGATGGCGGTCGATATGAAGGCTGGTTGTGGATGTCCAGTGGTTACCAAAGGAGAATGAAAAAGACTTTATGGCCGGCGGTGGATCTGGATCGGAACGTCAATGACCTAGATCGACCCTTTCTCTAGGTGACGAAGGCGGAGCAGCACGCTAGGCACAAGATCGCCGGCGACAATACCCTGTTTCAGCGTCCTCCAACGGTTCGAACGGGAAGAAGAACGCCGGGGCTAGGAGGAGGAAGATGAAGCGGACACTTTCTCAAAGCAATCGGGTATTTTCACCCTTGTTCAGTTTTTTCCGAAAATATGGCCATGATAGAAATAAATTCTTAGGTTTTAATAGGAGAGCCTTATTTAGGAGTTACCAAAATTAGGACCAATAAATCCCAATAACTCCTAAAATAAAAACTGAAATCTTAATCTCATAAATTAAATTATCATGCCAAAAGAAAATTTGCCAAGGGTGAGACCGATTCGCGCTCTGAATGACGAGACGATCTGACCCACCTATCACAGGCTTCGATCGTTCGCGCGACTGAATTAACGCGCGCTCGTGAGAGTCCGAAAAGACCAAATACTCGCGCACGAATTCACCGGGACGTCTCGATGAGTCAAGTCCACTTAACGGGAAATTTCCAACATTCTCCCACTTGGACTTGTGCTCAACGTAATTTATGACATTCTGGTAAAATCTTCACTAATCTTAAGGGTACCAATTAGCGAACATGGTATTGGATCTTCTCTCACGTCAATCCGGTCCAACCAAATCTTTCACTCCGAATCATGGCGGCAACCGCATCATTGAGCGACACGGGACCTTCCATGGTCACAGCAGCTTACGGACTCAATCGACATGGACAAAACGCGGTTATATAAAACATAGAACAACACACTGAAAGCGTGCACATGAAGGTTGTTCTGATTTGGTGGTCAACCAAACTTCTCAAATGAATGCACTAAACCATGCTGCGAGAAGTTCTTAAGTGTTCAAAAGAACAAGTATGTCTAACCTTAAGGTTACAAAATTCATGCGTCAAAAGACATACTACAGGCCATAATTCAAATGAAGTGTCTTGGGCCTTATGCTCTGACTGACACAAGTCATGAGACTTTGTATGAAGTGTGACGTGTCACATAAATTCAACAAATATTGAAACTTAATAATATTTGTTGAATCAATATACTTAATTATTAACGAATTAAATAAAATGCAAACCAAACGACAGATAACTGAATTGGAGCTTCATGAAGCCTCCCACTAATCAAGCACATCGATCGACTCTTTAAGCCCCATATTAATAACATGTTTCTGAAACACGTTAGGGCGAAGTCCTTTAGTAAGTGGATCAGCTAACATGTCATCTGTCCCTAAATGCTCCACTAAAATGTCACCATTCTTGACCAATTCCTTAACGGTCAAGAATTTAATTTCCATATGCTTGGACCATGTGATACTTTTATTGTTCATTGAGAACATAATTGCAGAGATGTTATCACAGTACATCCGGATGGGTCCAACTATAGAATCGACAACCTTTAACTCTGTAATAAAATTCTTAAGCCACACTGCGTGAGTCGAAGCTCCAAAGAGAGCGACGAACTCCGCATGCATTGTGGACGAAGTGATCAGTGTCTGTTTGACACTCTTCCACGAAACGGCCCCACCAGCAAACTTAAAAATATAACCTGAAGTAGACTTTCTATCATCCTCACACCCGGCAAAATCAGAATCTGTATACCTCACTAACTCAAGATTTTGAACTCTATGGTAGACCAACTTAAAATCCTCAGTTCCCTTTAAATACCTTAGGACTTTCTTAGCAGCCACCCAATGATCAGGTCCTGGGTTCGACTGATATCTGCCTAAAAGTCCCACTGCGAAGGCAATGTCCGGTCTGGTACAGACTTGGGCATACATTAAGCTGCCTACCGCACTAGCGTAAGGTATATCCTTCATGCGCTCTCTCTCTCTATGTCGTTCCTGGGGCATTGTGATAAGCTGAGCTTATCACCTTTAAGCACAGGTACTTCACCAGGCTTACAATCGAGCATGCTAAATCTCTCAAGTACACGCTCGATGTAGGCTTTCTGAGAGAGTGCTAATAAATAGTGAGATCGGTCTCTAATGATCTCAATCCCTAGAACGAAGGATGCTTCTCCAAGATCTTTCATATCAAAGTGTTTTGACAAAAATTGCTTAGATTCATGCAATAATGTCAAATCACTGCTTGCAAGCAAGATATCATCTACATAAATAATTAAAAAGATGAATCTGCTCCCACTGATCTTGAGATATATGCAACGGTCTACCTTATTTTCTACAAAACCAAAAGAAGTAACTACCTCATCGAATTTCAAATACCACTGTCTAGAAGCTTGCTTCAGACCATATATGGATTTGTTAAGCTTACATACAAGTTGGTCGGAATGACCAGACTTGAATCCCTCAGGCTGCACCATATAGACCTCCTCGGCAAGATCCCCATTCAGGAATGCGGTCTTTACATCCATCTGGTGTAGCTCCAAATCATAATGAGCTACTAATGTCATTATTACTCTGAAAGAGTCTTTAGAGGAAACAGGAGAAAAAAGTCTCGTGGTAATTGATTCCTTCCCTCTGCGTAAATCCCTTGGTTACCAGTCTGGCTTTAAACCGCTCGACCTTATCTTTAGAGTCCTTCTTGGTCTTAAACACTCATTTAGAACCAATGGGCTTACAGCCTTTGGGTAACTCAACCAACTCCCAAACCTTATTCAGCTTCATAGACTCCATCTCGTCTTTCATCGCATCCCACCACAGATCTACATGAGGTCCAGACACAGCTTCATTAAATGTCACTGGGTCAATCACTTGACCAATGTCATAATCACTCTCTCCTAAATAGACTTCATAGTCTGAGGAAATTGCAGGCCTTCTCTGCCTAATAGATCTCCTTGCAGGTGGATGAACCTCCTGAACATGAGGAGGAACCTCAACTGGAATCGGTGGTAAGACCGCTTCCACATCCTCCACTTGTTCCGTCACGGGTTCAGGCACCGCAGGATCTCTTATCAAGGGCACAGATAAATTAATGGGCACGACTTCCTCGACTTCACTAATAGGGCGAGAGCAACTAGGTTCATCAGCGACATCCCATTCTAAAAATTTAGCTGTTTGTGACTCCACAATTCTGGGTCCTCCTAAAGGGGAATAGAACTTAAATCTCTTGGAGTGATCTGGGTAGCCAACAAAATAGCAACGACAAGACCTAGGGGAAATCTTACTTTCTGATGGGTTGTACAAACGAACTTCTGCAGGACAACCCCAGACACGCAAATGATTAAGGCTGGGTCGTCTACTAGTCCACAACTCAAAAGGGGTTTTAGGTACTGACTTAGACGGGACTCTGTTAAGGATATACACTGCAGTCTTAAGCGCCTCACCCCATAAAAATTCAGGAAGATTCGTTCTACTCATCATGCTCCTCATCATCTCCTTAAGGGTGCGATTATGCCTTTCAGCCACACCATTCTGTTCAGGACTACCCGGCATGGAGTACTGGGCAATAATGCCACAACTCTCCAAGTATCTGACAAATGGACCTTTATGCTGCCCGGAAGCATCATGTCTACCAAAATACTCGTCACCTCTGTCAGACCTAACAATCTTGATGTCTTTCCCTATTTGTTTCTCAACTTCAGTCTTGAAAATCTTGAACTTTTCAAGAGATTCAGACTTCTCCTTAATTAAGTATAAATAGCCAAAACGGGAGTAGTCATCAATGAATGTAATAAAATAGGTGTTCCTACAGAGGGTAGTGGAATAAGGACCACTGATGTCCATATGAATAACCTCTAACACACTTGAACTACGAGTTGAGCCCTTTTTCTTAATCTTGGTCATCTTACCTCTACAGCAGTCCACACATGTCTCTAGGTCACTGAAGTCTAGAGTATGGAGAATGTTTTCCTTAATTAATCTTTCTACTCTTTCCCTAGAGATATGACCTAACCTTTTATGTCATAGCATGGAGGACTGCTCCTTAATGAGAGGTCTTTTACTAGCAACATTCTCTATATTATATGAGGTGGCATAAAAATCAACAGGTGCAAGACATATTCTATATAAACCATTAGATAGTGAACATTGGCCAATAAACTGAGATTCATGAAATAGCTTAATTAAACCACCATAAATATTAAAACCATAATTAAGTCTATCTAATGCTGAAACAGAAATCAAGTTCCTTCTAAACGAAGGAATATAAAATATGACTTTTAATAAAAGTTGATATCCA
Organism: Platanthera guangdongensis; assembly: GCA_039583875.1. Classification (NCBI taxonomy): domain Eukaryota; kingdom Viridiplantae; phylum Streptophyta; class Magnoliopsida; order Asparagales; family Orchidaceae; genus Platanthera; species Platanthera guangdongensis. Next base: position 136,160,133 of record CM077154.1, on the reverse strand, counting down.
GAATCAAGGACCAAACAAATGTCCCCGATGAACTTCACCTCCACCTCTTCATTGTTGCCAACCGTGAGTCTGCACTCACCCTTGTTTGGCCTCCTCCTTTTGATAAACCCCTGCAGTGTGTAAGCAACATGATTAGTTGCTCCACTATCGAGCCACCAAGAACTAGATGGGGCTTCAATTAAATTGGATTCACAAAGGACAAAGGCTAAAGAGTTACCTTTATGCGCAAAACCACGTTTATCCATCCAAGCTTTAAATTTCAGGCACTCGTGCTTCACGTGCCCCTTCTTCTTACAAAAGAAGCAGCTAAGAGGCTTCTTTCCACCAGTGTCCTTGCTCCCTGAAGCTTGTCCATCCTGAGCTTTAGAGGGAGCTTTGAACTTCTTCTTCTTCTTGAACGAGGGTTTGACAACGAGTAACGCAGTGTTCGTCTTTTTCTTCTTCAGTTTCTCCTCCTCAGCAACACACCGAGTGATCAGATCATTTATCTTCCACGCCTCATCCCGGGAACTGTAAGTGGTCTTCAAAATGCTGAACTCCGCAGGAAGAGTATTTAGTGCTTGATGCACTATCAAGGCTTCAGGGAGAGTAATCTCCATCTCCTGCAGTTTGGTCTGGTAATAGACCATCTTCAGTATATAATCACGAACTCCGCCTCCTCCTGAATACCTCATGGAGAAGAGGTCCTGAATCAGAGTGCCAATCTCAGCATTGACACTTTATATCGCTGCCCAACGACAGTCAGAAAATCCCGGGCGACGGTCGTGTCTGGAAGACCACTCAGCAGGTGCTCCGGAATGGAACGCTTCATAGTCAACAAGCAGATTTTGTTTGACTTGTTCCATGCACCATAATGATCCTTTTCAGCTTGAGTGCTAGTCGCTGTGAGAGCTGCAGGCTGGTTGGTATTCATGGCCATCTCAATGTCCGCCATCTCTAGCGCAAACATGATGTCGGACTTCCACTTCTTAAAGTTCGATCCAGTGAGTTTCTCAATGGTCGCCATATTATTATGGACTGTAAAGGTGACTGAAAAGAGAGAAAAGTAAAATCAGTGACAAATAAGGCAACCGTGGCTATAAAAAACCCTAAATAGCACACTAGGCGGAGAATCCTGGCGCGTCAACACGCAACACCTTTGGGCAGACTACGTGCCACGCAATTAGTAATTCTCCACACAAGAACGAGCAACAGTTATGCTTGAGCTTTTCGTAGAACTACCACCTTTGGGTGAATAGCTTACTAGAGCCCTGCACTACCGTCCAAATGTCCCCGTGTAACCCTCTGAACCTATTGCGCAAGCACCACCTTTGGGTGAATGATTGCACACCAGTCTCAGAGAACTCCCTAAAATATGTGAAACTGTAATCTCACAAATCGACTCGAAAGGGCCACTTTGGCGGCTACAATTCTTATCAATTCACGAGACCCTTTCACACCGGGATATCTGAATATTGCCCTTAAATTAATATCGTGTTCCTTAGCTTAATGACGTGTTGGCAATCAATCGTCTACAGAAAACACGAAGTGTTGTCAGGGAATGATTAATGAAAGCACTTTAAGTTTCAATCCCTAATTTTATTTCTCTCAAAATACTTAATGAGTTTTTTTTTAAAATAGTGTTCTTTAGTAGAAAAATAAACTCCAAATTATTAAGGAGACTAATAGGTTTAGGTCAACCTCGCTCTGATATCAACTGTTACGAAACTGAATGGTGTATGTATCGCTACGACAAAAGATATTATCAATTTCTCTAATAAATGCAGCGACACATAAACGCATAGGAACGATATAACCAAACACTAACAATCTCTAATTGGAGTATTATAACAAAATTATTTTCCTAAAATTGAGAACACAAAATAAAATGAGCTTGAATAAACGGTTACTGAATTGCGGAATTATTTTATACCGTTCTTGGACTCTTGCTCGTGCTTCATGATGGCAGACATTCCCAACAACGTCGATGTGTTTTTCCGTATGAAGTCCGCAACGTTAACGGAGTCCGCAAACATGTAAGAAAGAGACTAGACTTGGATCTCTACAACAAAAGGAGTTAGCACCAAAGTAATGTATATAAATACATCAGGACATATGAGTCTCAACAATCACTAGTTTAATGAGTGAAGTAAAATTCTAGTATTATAAGGCTGGAAGATTTAACCCCAAAAATCTAAAAAACAATTCCTTCTGGAAAGTTGGATCCAGACGCTCAAGGTTCCAGCATATAAAAAAAAGGACACAATGATAAACTTTTGTTGAATGAGAATCGTACAGGTTACCCGTTATTAACTCCAGAACAAGCAGACAAGAAAAGACCTTCTTCTCTATATTCTAGAAGTGGAAAATGAAGGCCCGAACTGCTCTTCCCTCGTCGGCGATGGCGGTCGATATGAAGGCTGGTTGTGGATGTCCAGTGGTTACCAAAGGAGAATGAAAAAGACTTTATGGCCGGCGGTGGATCTGGATCGGAACGTCAATGACCTAGATCTGCCCTTTCTCTAGGTGACGAAGGCGGAGCAGCACGCTAGGCACAAGATCGCCGGCGACAATACCCTGTTTCAGCGTCCTCCAACGGTTCGAACGGGAAGAAGAACGCCGGGGCTAGGAGGAGGAAGATGAAGCGGACACTTTCTCAAAACAATCGGGTATTTTCACCCTTGTTCAGTTTTTTCCGAAAATATGGCCATGATAGAAATAAATTCTTAGGCTTTAATAGGAGAGCCTTATTTAGGAGTTACCAAAATTAGGACCAATAAATCCAATAACTCCTAAAATAAAAACTGAAATCTTAATCTCATAAATTAAATTATCATGCCAAAAGAAAATTTGCCAAGGGTGAGACCGATTCGCGCTCTGAATGACGAGACGATCTGACCCACCTATCACAGGCTTCGATCGTTCGCGCGACTGAATTAACGCGCGCTCGTGAGAGTCCGAAAAGACCAAATACTCGCGTACGAATTCACCGGGACGTCTCGATGAGTCAAGTCCACTTAACGGGAAATTTCCAACATGAATAACTACGAAATCACTCATAATATGTGCATAAATTGGTTACGGTGTGCAGATAATTGCATAACTACCGTAATCATCATTTGTTTATGAAAACGTCACCCACAAAAACTATAAAAAAGACCCTCAGGCCTCCTTTCATTTCATTTTTTTCCTCCTCCCGCCTCGCTTTCTTCGTACAAGACAGATGATGATATGCTCAGAGTCCTCAGTTTTGCAGCTACACTGAGGATAAGCCATGGAGATCAACATCCCCCGACCAACATGAAGTGAGTGGGAAAGAAGATAGCTGAACATAAATTCAAATAAAGCGGCGGATCTAAGGTGGAAATGAAGAATTCCAAACCCAAGCAAACTGTCTGGGACCAAAAGCTTGAATAGTACAAAGAATGTTTTAACACCCAAGGAGCGGAATAGAGAAAGTATGCAACTGAAGAACTTCTCCACACAAATTCTGAATAATAGTCTGATTTCAATCCTCGGATGGCCTGATGAGATGTTGCACTTTCAAGATTGACTCCACATCTGTCATATTCATCAAGCATAGAGATTGTACAATGGGGGTAGGGAGGCACCCACACCTGAAATAACGCATTTATAGATTTGTCATCATCTACTATTTACCATACATGCTGCAAAACTAGAGGCAAATGCTTGGAGATCTCCCTCCAGATACGATGGCAACATTTAGGGACCTTGTAGCCCTGAATATTGTCAGCGTTAATATGGTATTTGTGCTGATAAGACGAGCCCACAAAGTATTAGTGTACAGCCCATATTCATCGAGGATAGACCCCTCGATAGCCAGGTTAGCAAGAGTCAATGTCAACAAGTCAAGACAGAAGTCAGAGTCAACGCGCAAGACGACAGAAGGTCTGGACGAGTATGGCGAGCTTCACTCGCATACTCGCCGGGTGGGCGAGTAGGCCGGTTACTCGCCCAGACGAGCGAGCTCCCCTAAGAAGTCGTCTAGTCGTCAGAGGTGATGGTATAAATAAGACCCCCTCTCCTTTCGATTTGTCTATAAATAGGACCTTAGGGATACGTAGAGACGGACTTCGGAATCTCGCAAAAGATCTCGAGCACCTCATTTCTAAGACTTCGAGTTAATCCTTTGGATCCTTTATTCAGAGAGACAGGACGCGAGCTAGTGACTATCCATCTTAGTCGTCGTGACTTAGTTGTCAGACGGTCTATCTCGTATCATGCTCGATCATTTTTGGTTGTGGAGGAGAAGCTTCTTCTAAGCATTCAGGTACATGGTGGGACCTCCCAGCCGCAACGCCTGGGGTTCTTTTTATTGTCTCAATGTTCCAGCGTCCTAGCTCGTTAGCCGTCGAGCCCGGCCGCTAAACCAGTAACCTTAGCCTACCTTGATCCGATTTTTAGAGTAAGAATTTTCCCGGCTTCAATAGATAGAACTAAGGGAAAAGACCCCCACAAACTTTGATAAAGGAGAGTTATGTTGAAACGTAACATTTCAAATGCCCAATCCCCAACACTAATAGCCATACACCCTTGTTTCCAACATATACCAGGTGAATGCCTCGACATACCACACGTCCACTCCAAAGAAACCTTCTAATAAACTGCTCGAGCTTGCGAAAAACGCATGCGATAGGCATCTCGTAGCTATAGCTACAATTAACAAGCTTAGTCGAAAGGTGATGACTACATTTTGTCTAACGTGCATAGAAGCCTTTAGTTTAATACATTCTGACTAGTGTGCATGGGCGAACCCAAAAAAAGACACGACTTAGCGTGTGTCAGTGTCTGAAATCACGATAAAGTTGCATTGATTTGTCATTGCCCGGGCATTTTTAAGAGTGAGCAAAAAAATCGCAAACCGTAAAAACTACCTACAATGCACAGATTGCACCTCGTAGTTTACTTGTGGTGTGGTTTTGAAATTTTATAAGTCGTGCGTGGTGCACTTTTTAAATCCTAAAAACAAAAAATACTGCACTGCATGACTATTTTGTGTACTTTGAAATTTTTATAAATGTGACATATCACATTTTATATTATTGAGTAATATACCTGATGGGATTCCCCAAAGCAGGTTCATTTGAACTGCAGTTCCAACGAGCACAACATCGACCGCCAGCCGAACCCGTGTGCATTCCAGTGCACGCCTCTGCCTCCCACACGCACCATCGTGTGGCAGTAAGGCAGCGCGTGCGCACCTCAGCATGCGCAAGGCCCCGATCGCACGCGAGCGTGCACGCGTCCCTGCCTGATCGTGCACGTGCCTGCGCGGGGTCTGGTCGCGCACTGCGTGCAGCTCTGCCCGTGGTTCTGACTGCGTGCTACTGCACGTAGCCCTGTCGCTCCGACCACCCAGATCGAGCATCCATCTCTCCGCCCAGGGCGGCCCCAAGGTTACCCCGTCCTCTGGCCCCTTGAATCAAGGGGCCTCTTGGCCACCTCGTTTGGGCGGCGGTTATTCCGCCTAGGGCGGCCCCAAGGCCACCCCGCTCTCCGACCGCCCAAATCGGGCGACCTCTTAGTCGCTCACTATGGGCGGCAGTTTCCTTGCCTAGGGAGTGCAACCCCATAGCCGCCCGCCCCTTTGGCCGCCCGAATTGGGCGGCCCCTTCGCCGCCCAAGTCGGCGACCCTTCGGCCGTCCGGCCTTCGACCGGCTGTCGGTCGGGATTCCTCCATCAGTCGGCCTTCATCGGTTGCCTCTAGCGTAACCACCTCTGTAACCACTTGTAGTGGGGGATGCGTTTAGCCAAAAGTAATGTTTGGTCTGCGTTTAATAAAATTAATAAAATAATGCATGTATTATACTATAAAATTCCGGCCTGCAAATAGTAATTACGGTATTTACGGTCCACAAATAGTCAGGTAATCACTGTAACTATCTCTGTGGCCTATAAATAGATCCTTAAGTTCTCCTTCATTTCCATCTTCTTCTCTCTCCAGGAATTCATCATACGACTTTCTCGCTTCACTTCTCCTCCCCTTCTCTCTACTCCTCCTATTTTTCTCTTTGCGTGCCACTGCACGCTTTCCCCCTTGCATGCTTTCGTGTGTGCTGCTTCCTTGCACATTGCTTTCTTGCGCGCCGCCGCGCACACCGTTCCATGCAAGGCGGTGTGCGCTTCGCCCTCGAGATCGCTCAAAGCACACCTGTCGTGCTCTCCGCTCTCAAGACCACTACAAGCGCTCAGTGCCCTCAACTCAAGAGCAAGTATATCGTTCGCCAACGAGACCAGCGCTCCAGACTCCTTTAAACACGACATGAGACACGTCGTAGAGGATACGATGCGTAGAATGCGCCGCTCAAGCTTCCAACCCTCAGATACCAGGACGAGCATAACAAGCTGCTCCCGCTTACAAGTGTCAACGGAGGACTTCAATGCACGACGAGCACATCGTTCACCACAACACACGAAAAAATACTAGGCTTTGTGAGCGATAGCCTGTCACCCCCCAAGCCCTGCTCTTTCTCTCTCCTAACAACTATAACGAGAGACAGTTTGTCGCCCTCGAGTTCATTCAAAAAGCTCAATAACAATGCAAAGAGAATAGTGGAAGTTTGGTCGGCACTGATCTGATCATGTGGCTTTTCACCCCTTTCTGAAATTTCTCACGTTAAAAAAATTGTTTTGCATCATTTCCTTTTTCCTCTGACTATTTGAGTGCTCGACCGCTCCCGAGATAAGACAGTGAAACTTAGACCGGTCTACAAGAACCTCGAGTGATCCGCAATAATACCAATTAGACAATTACAATCTACAATTACAACCCAAATAGCCAAATTTATAACAATAACTTAGTTTTTAGTGCTTAAGCTGAGTGTCCATTCTCCAATATATGTACTACTAGTTATTTCATGATAATATAACTAGTTATTTAATGATAATATTTCAGCTCGCTATTTTTTCATTTATATATGGCTTATGACAATTACAAACTAGTGTATGCCCAAAATCAGGGATTGGAAATAATATATTTATCGAACAATATATTATAATATATTGTACACAATATATTGTATTGTCCATTTGACAATAACAAAATATTGTATTGTTATTTTAACAATAACAATATATTGCCAATATTATTGTACTTTTAATTAAAAAAAAACCTAGTATATAAAGATAAAATTTCATTTATATAGATATTTGTCACAAACAATCATCTAAAACAGGCTGAACCGAAATTTGGCTGAACCTAAACTTGGTTGAACCGCTGAACCCAAACAGCACTTACAAATACACGGAAATAGGGCTGAAATGAAATTCCGAAACCCTACCTCCCGACGGCTCCCTCTCGCAGTCTTCTTTTTTCTCCCGCAAGCCTGTGACGGCAGACGCCTGCCGTTCTACCCATACCGCAAAGAACGAACCCCGCCAGACGTCTCTTTTCTCCTGGAAGCCTGAGACGGTAAACGCTGTGAGTTTTACCTCGACCCTGCACTTTAGAGAGGAAGAAGCTTCGTCTGTCGTGAGTTCTGCACTTCTGCCTCCACCCTGCCATCTGGAAGCTCCCACCTGGTCATCTCCTTTGTTGTAAGTCCTTCCTTGCTCGCTTAATCAGTTAAAAATTGTGTGAAACCTGCATATTTGGGTAGAAATTTTTGAACTGCACTTATGCCTTGCCTTCTTTTTTTTCTCCCGCAAGCATGCATATCAGAAAAAATTATTGAACTACATTTGGGTAGAAATTTTTCAACTGCACTTATGCCTCCTCTTTTTTCTCCCGCAAGCATGCATATCAGAAAAAATGTCATTTAATCTAACATTTGGGTAGAAATTTTTGATCATTCTTGTTCTTTTCAACTCTGTTGATTGAAAAATTCAAATAAAAAACCTAGATCTACAGTCAATATGGTTTAATGATTATATTATATTATTATGTAGATTTTCAACCCTTTTGCGTAGGTGACACGATTAAAAATGAGTTTGAATGGGCGACCAAGGTTTCCACCTTCTTCGAAGGCCATTTGTCGCTTGTTCTTTGGCAATGCTCCCAAATGTCCAGAAACAAAATTATGGAAATGCACTTGTGGTTTGGAGCGCAAATGCGATGTCGTAAAAAATGGATACAATAATTTGATGACACACATTAAGACAAAACATCCAGACTTCATGAATATATTTGAGGCGCATTCCATTGAAACCCCAGTGGCGGGTCAGATGCCTCTCGAATATATTATTGATAGCAAATCAACCAACATCTACAAATGGCTTGATTGGGTTATCATGGATGAACTTGAACTAAATTTTTGTGAACAAGAACGCACAAGGGAGAACACCAATCTATCTAAAATATGTGCCAAGACTCTGAAGAAGTACATGTTCAAGTTGGTGACAATAGTGGAAAATAAAATTACAACATTGGCAATGACTTGTCAGCGATATGCTCTTCTTTTTGATGGCTGGTCGGAGGACAACACTCATTTCATTGGTAAGCTCTTTAATTAGTTTACTAATTCATAATTCAAATACTTATATTCACTTGTCTAATATAGGTCTATTTATTACAATGCCTGCCAAAGATGCTTCAGTCGAACCTGACATTCACCTGCTGGCATTCGCTCCATTGTTGGACGAGACTTCGTTCACTGCTTCAAATCATCGGGATTTCATTCTTGCAACCCTTGAGTGGTATCACCTACCTATTGACCATGTCGTCTGCCTAATTGGTGACAATTGCTCTACCAATACAGCAACGTCAAACCTATTCAATGTGCCGTTGCTGGGTTGTCGTAGTCATCGTCTCAACTTAGCAGTCGAAGCCTACATTGCTAGATTTCTCTCTATCGAGTCTGAGATTGTGGGAAAGCTGATGTCAAAGTTATCGACACTCAAGGAGTCAGGTAGATTGCGTCTCTCAACATCATTGCGTCCAGTCAAACGAAATGCAACCCGTTGGATTGGGGTAAGCAACATGTTCGAGCGGTTTGAACGATTATTGCCGAATATTGATCAAACCAATCAGGAGCTAGCCGAATTTATCCCAACAGCGGCACAACGAAATAACATTCGTCGTCATAAGCGAGCATTGTGTGATTTCAAATCAGTTACCCTCGCAATGCAAGCATCCAACGCGACCATTTCTGATTCAAATGCGCTTTTTGAGTCACTGATTGAAGCATTTCCAGAGTTCAACTTTGAGACATATCTGGGAACTGATGCATCTATCGTTCACAGTAAATCCTTTGAAAAAGCCACTATCAAAATTCAATCGGGAATCGAGGTCCAACTGGATTCAGATGAAAAGACATCAGTTCAATCATTGAAGGTGCAACATAACAACATCGAGAGTACTTATGATAATGATGACTCTGGCTTGTCATTTGTCGAACGTGCACTCAAACGACAGCGAAAACAACAGGAAATAACGATGACTTACATTGATACTAGGGTTTTAATGCCCACATCGAATCATGTAGAACGGTTGTTCTCCATGAGCAATCGAATATTTTCGAAGACACGACGAAGGCTGCTACCACGTACTTTGGAAGCGTTGGTTTTCCTCAAACAAAATCGACATTTATGGAATTTGGCTTTGGTGTCTGTTGTCGTGAATGAAGAAACAGTTGATGATGAAAACCAAAGTGACGAGGATGAGGAGCTGAACTTTTGAGAAGTTATATTATAAAGTTTGTTTGTAACTTTTATTATTGGTTTTGGAAACTTTTGAAATGCTATATTATATTATCTGTTTGGAACTTTTGAAAAAATTACAATATATTGTTTTTTTCATTTTTAGCATTTACAATATAATATATTGCATTGCTAACATTGCAATATAAATATATTGTATTGTTAGCATTACAATATCAATAAATGTAAAGTGTGAGACCTACAAAATTCATCGATGATAATAATTACACTGTTATTTGTAAAATGCATACTAAAAATTGCACCGCAAAAAATCGCACCAAATCGAATCTGCACCACGTAATTTCGTAATCTCGGTGCGGTGCGGTTTTGGTCGAGCCAAAACCGTGCTTTTGCGGGGTGGTTGCGGTTTAGGGCAAAACCCCACCAAGTCGCACCCTGTCACGCCTACGCATTTCCCTCCTCTCGCTGTCCGGTCATATGATCGAACAGTTCACGATTTTAAAATACGGTGTATTTTCTTTGATTTCCCCTTTTTTTAAGTAAATACGGTCGGATTTTGTGAGCCGTCAGATCATTGATTGGACGACCCACGGTTCTCCCCTGCATTCCTCTAGGTGGGGGCGATTGATATACACACACCCAAATTGGTGATTCACAGACCATGTATTAAGTTTTAAAATTAAAAATCTCATACTCTACCCCCAATATAAGTGCAACCCTTTCTTTTCGTAATCCCAGTTATTGTTCACTAATTTCCGCCAGTTCGTCGATGTGGCGGGGGTTTTCGATCAGCCGGAGGTGCTTTGCCTGCTCCACATTCCCGCCAGAGGTGCTTCCCCCTCTCCAAATTCTCGCTGGAGGTGCTTCATAATTTTTTTTATTTTGCGCTAGAGTAACAATATAATGTACAAATAGCAGTTTAGAGGCTGCCTATACCAAAGAGGCATGTATATCCAATTTAGGCTTCGTTTGGGTGGACTTATTTTCATTGGTCAAGCGGTTACAATCGCATGAACCAGACGTAACTGCTTGACCGGTGAAAATAAGACTCCATTTGGTTCAGCGGTGGCGGGTCAATCCGGCGGGTGGAAACAGTGTGTTCGAACCGGAGGAGGGTGGTGGCTGCTCCAAACGGAACTTTCTGGGGCGTTTCTCAAGGCGGGAGGGTGGAAACGTAGCAAATGCCGTCAAAGGTTCATTTGTTTGCCCAAAACGGAGCAACGAAATGTCCAAACAAATAGAGCCTAAGGCTTCATTTTGTAGAGCGGTTGCGGTTGTAAAATGAGTTGTTGTAAATGCAGGTTTGTAACGGGAGCTGTTGGAAACTGGATGCTGGAAATGAATATCTTTTTGGATAGTCTGTGTTTGCAGAGTTGTTCCAAACAGAGAATCGTTTGGCAAAACTGAAGTGGCGTTTTGAATATTTTTTAAAAAAAATATATATAATTGGGACTCATTAACGAGGAGTGGCACACATCAAAATTTAATAAAAATCATTAACATATTTACTTATTATAAATAGTTTACCCATAAGCATAAGGCGACACAAATCTACAAAAATCTACATTGCATTACACATTAGACAATCACATATTCACACTAAGCACATACACACTCTGCACACACACAACATACAGACTCATAACACACACATCATAGACACAAAGCACATACCCACACACACAGCATACACGAACACACATTACAAACAAAGCACATACGCACACAACACGCACACACTCACACCACATACACATCTCACCGCAACAAGACATACAAATTTCCATTACATTTGTTTCAGCGTTCACACACACACACACAACACACACAGAGCATACACACACACACATACAGAACAAAGGAGTTGTAGAGATTTTTTTTTTGAATGACAAAGAAATTGCAAAGATTTGCTGGAAATGAGGGAGGAGAAATATTGTGCCTGTTGTCAGAGAAGATGCAGCGTGGATGAGCCGTAGAAGACAAGTCCGATGCCATCGTAGACGCGAATGACCAAATGAAGAACTAGTGGCTTGATTCCACCGGAGAAGATGTGATGCCGCCGAAGAAGATGAGAGGAGAAGTATTGTACCTGTTGTCGGAGAAGATGCGGCATGGATGAGGCGGAGAAGACAAGCCCAATGCTGCCAAAGACGCGAACGACCCAAATGACGAACAAGTGGTTTGATTCCACCGGAAAAGATGTGATGCCGCCAGAGAAGATGCGGCGGGATTCCTCCTCGCGGCGACCGAGAGAGACGACAGGACTGCTCTAGCGCTTCGCCTTTTCCCCTTCCCCCAAACGCGATCAACCGGAGCCCTACAACACGGTTTCGAGCAGCAATGTTTTGAGCTGGCCAAAATGCAGAGCGAATCAAAAATTAGGCGGAAAAACAAATGGACAACTAGCCAAACTTCTCCATTTAGCCAAAACGCACCGAACCAAACGCTGAAACAAATGTAGCCTAAGGACCTATTTGTTTAACCGTTTTAGGTCCATTTTGTTTGCCCAAAACGAAACGCCGCGAGATTCCATTTGTTTTTCCGCACTCCGTTTCCAAACCCGCTCCGTTTCTTTCGGCTCAAATAATCGCGGGACGAAACTGATGGTCAGAGCTCCAGTTTATCGCGTTTTTAGGACAAAGCACAGTGCTGCCATCACGACACCTTTTGCGGCATCCGGCGGCGATCGGTGACCGACTCCGACATCGAGCTTCTTCCACGACAGCATCGAGCCTTTTTCCGTGCGAAGGGCTTCAGCCACTGGTCTCTTCACAGGACTGCTCTTCTCCGACGGACTGCTCTTCTCCGGCGCAGGTTCGTTTCTCCGGCTTGTATACGCTTCCTCTGCTTGCTTTTCCAACGTTGTCAGACTACTCACCTCTTCCCTCTCCCCCTACACCATGTTTTCGTGCATAAATTCACATCCTACTGTAGATCCGACAAAGAGCTCTGCAAACAGTTCTTTGTTTTGAACAGCTCTGCAAACGCAGACTAGCCAAACAGAACTCAATTTCCAACATCCAGTTTCCAACAGCTCTTTTTACAAGCCTGTTTTTACAACAGCTCCTTTTACAACCGCCACCGCTAAACCAAATGAAGCGTAAGTGCCCCAAACCGAGCCTTAAAGTTGAGAATATCAATCACAATCGGTTACTCCTAACAATTTCAGTAGACATAGAGTTGCGTCGGGCGCGTGCATTTGGAGACACCGCCCATCGCCAGGGCATTTCTGGTTACTTAAGTTGCGTACATTCCGCATTTCCCTCCTCCCGTCGTCCTCGAAATCACTCGCGACTAGCGAAGAAGACGATGGCAATTTCAATTTCTGAACCAGCGATCTCGTTCTTTAATGCGACCGCACTTGGGCTACAGGGCTGTTCACAGGGCCATCTAACCCAAGATCCATAGCCGGCCCCAGTCGCCGCATCAGGGCCACGACCCATACACCCCAACCAGTCTCCAATGGGCTACCCGGCTGCTCACAAGGCCCAGGAATTGAACCTGGTCGCCCAGGATCATGGGTTAGATGGCCCTGCGAGCAGCCCGGTAGCCCAGGTGCGATCGCATCATAAAAGTGCACTTTATGATGCGACCGCACCTGGGCTACCGGGCTGCTCGCAGGGCCATCTAACCCAGGATCCATAGTCGGCCCCAGTCGCCGCATAAGGGCCGCAACCCATATACCCCAACCCGTCTCCAGTGGACTACCAGGCTGCTCACAAGGCCCAGGAATTGAACCCGGTCGCCCAGGATCCATAGCTGGCCCCACATGGCGGGTTGTTGGAGTCGGGAATCGAACCCGCGACCTCCCTAAACAGGATAAGTGCGCCAGCCCTGAACTCCTGTCACCAACTGAGCCTGATGCGACCGCACCCAGGCTACTGGGCTGCTCGCAGGGTCATCTAACCCAGGATCCATGGGCGGCCCCAGTTGCCACATCAGGGTCGCGACCCATACACCCTAACCCGTCTCTAGTGGGCTACCAAGCCGCTCACAAGGCCCAGGAATTGAACCCGGTCGCCCAGGATCCTGGGTTAGATGGCCCTGTAAGCAGCCTGGTAGCCCACTGGAGACGGGTTGAGGTGTATGGGCCGCGACCCTGATGCGGCGACTGGGGCCGGCTATGGATCCTGGGTTAGATGGCCCGGCGAGCAGCCCGGTAGCTCAGGTGCGGTCGCATTAGGCTCAGTTGGTGACAGGAGTTCAGGGTTGGCGCCCTTATCCTGTTTAGGGAGGTCGCGAGTTCGATTCCTGGCTCCAACAACCCGCCATGGGGGGCCAGCTATGGATCCTGGGCGACCGGGTTCAATTCCTGGGCCTTGTGAGCAGTCTGGTAGCTCACTGGAGCCGGGTTGGGGTGTATGGGCCGCGGCCCTGATGCGGCGACTTGGGGCTTTTTGGCAAAGTGTACCCTCGAAATATAAGCATTTGACAAAATGCACCCCGAAATTTTAAAATTGACAAAATGCACCATCCAAAATGTTTTTTTGGCAATGTGCCCATGAAGTGTACATTTTGGCCATTTTATTTTTTACCTATTGAGGATGCACTTTCCCAAAAATCATTTTAGGAGACGTATTTTGTCAATTTTAAACTTTCGAGATACATTTTGCCAAAAATAGACATTTTGACGGTAGAGTTTACCAATTACCGGGCGACTGGGTCAACTGTGTGGCTGACTATGAATCCCGTGTTAGATGGCCGGCGAGCAGCCCGGTAGCCCAGGTGCGGTCGCATGATTCTTGGGGACCTAGACGACGACTCGACGACAGATTACAGAACTGTCTCCGTCTCTCCGGCGACCAGCGGTGCCCGCGCATAGGAGCAGGCTTTGATTTCATTTCTCTCCGGCAAGTGATTTTCTAGCCTCGTTTGATCTCGTTCCGCTCTGCTGCCAGGGAGAATCGTACTGCAATGGAGAAGCAGCGCCGTCGCAGCGGTGCTCGCCCGCCGTTTTCCCCCTCTATCATCAACCGTCAAGTCCTTATTCGACGCATTAAATCCATGAATTTGAGTTCCTCATCCAATCCAGATTTCCTCATTCAGCGCATGCGAGAGCACTATCCAGACTATGCTCGCGTCAAGCTCCAACCCTTCTCCGCCCGACTCCGGGAAGTCTTACAGCACCTACGCAACAGCTCCAATAAATCTCCTGCCTCAGGCGAGGCCTCCCAGTCCTTCTCCGATAATTCGCCGGTTGGAGAGATGCCATCCCGCAAAAAGCGTTGCAAAGAGGATTTGTTCGAGGAGCGCCTCCTTTGTGTCGAGTCCGACCATCTCAGGCGGTGGCAGAGTAAGAATGTCGCTCCAACCTCGCCTTCCGATTCTTCAGATGATTCTACTTCCACTTCAGAGGATGCTGTCTTTGAAAAAATTATTGAACCAGAGTTTGACCTAACAAAATCCACGCTCAGGGAGAAATACGTCAAACAATCAGAGCAAAATGTTAACAAAATGGAGAAAGAGAAGAATGTAGAGATCGAGTCAATTGCTGATGATAAAAGGAAGATGGCGATATCAATTAGTAAAGGTGGTGTAAGTAAGAAGTCTGGCCCTGTCTTGGGCCTAGAGTTTGGAGCCAGTGATCGTCTCAAAGACTCCATGCCCCCATTGTCCGGGAGGGAAGGACCAAGGTTTAAGGATCTTGGAGGGATGAAGAAGGTTGTAGAAGAATTGATGATAGAAGTTCTTGTGCCGTTGTTCCACCCAGAGTTGCCAAAAAGGCTTGGCGTGAGGCCAATTTCCGGCATATTGTTGCATGGTCCTCCCGGATGTGGGAAAACGAAGCTTGCACATGCAATTGCCAATGAGGCTAGTGTGCCGTTCTACAAAATTTCTGCTACTGAAGTGGTTTCTGGTGTCTCAGGTAATAGCAAAGTTGAACCATTTTTTGAATTTATTTTAAAATAGTGAGGCTAGTCCACTCTTCATAAGAGAATACAATCATATAAATACTGCATTAATTGTATTTCTTAATTATCATACTAGTCGAGCCATCTGTACCCTTCTTACTTATGCTTGTGTGTTTATCTAACATATAGTTTACATATGTGTGTATATATTTGAATATTTAACACTTTGCTCGACTTCTTACATATGCTTGTGTGTTTGCCTAACATATGGTTTACATATGGGTGTGTATATTTAAATATTTGACACTTTGTGCAACTTTTAGATTAGTTATATACACGTTCTATTGTGGTTGACATGTTGAAAGATTTGGTTTTTTAGGTGCATCACAATCTTAAGAGGGATCTTGGTTTTATTGATCATACCGGTGTCTGTATTTAGCTTGGAAATTTAGGTTTTATGATGTAGTATACACCTTACACATAAATTTCGACGTATCTAGTACAGATTCAATATATGATATTCAACCTTCTTCATACTTTTGAACTTGCAGTTTCCACTTCTTCATTTGTACTAAATTCTCTTTAATAATGATCATATTGAGATGTACACTTGCTGCTAGATTTAATTGGATTTATATAACGATCGCAACGTGGCATGATATTGAGAAGATTGTTATTTTAGGACATCTGAAGAAAATATACGCGACCTTTCAACAAGGCATATCGAACTTCTCCTCGATTGTATTCATTGATGAACTAGATGCCATTGCTTCCAAGAGGGAAAGCTTGCAAAGGGAGATGGAACGTAGAATTGTGACGCAACTTATGACTTGTTGGATGATTCACGCCAAAACTATGGGTGGGTTTGATAATGATTAGA
Organism: Platanthera guangdongensis; assembly: GCA_039583875.1. Taxonomy (NCBI): domain Eukaryota; kingdom Viridiplantae; phylum Streptophyta; class Magnoliopsida; order Asparagales; family Orchidaceae; genus Platanthera; species Platanthera guangdongensis. Next base: position 136,143,803 of record CM077154.1, on the reverse strand, counting down.
CTTGGAAACATCAAACAAATCATTAAATAGATGTGGTTATGTACTTGTATGGAGCAACAAATAGACTGATGCAGTTGATCATGCACTAAGGAGGCCCGGCGATTTGATAAGAGATAGTTTAAGTATCCCTGATGAAAATGCACGTGCCGAAATACTGGCAGTGCTAACTCGCAATCTCAGACATAACAATGAATTAGACCTTTTCACGATAGCCAGATTTACACCAGGCTTTGTTGGAGCTGATTTGGCAGCATTGGTGAATAAAGCTGGGAATCTTGCTATGAAGAGAATAATAGATAAAAAAAGATCTCAACTTGTTGGCCATAATGAGGAAAATATTGACTGGTGGAAACATCCTTGGTCCCCTGAAGAAATTGAGAATCTTAGTATCACAATGTTTGACTTTGAGGTAATGTATTCATAAGTATATACTGCTTATTACCCTGCTTTAATTACTTCACATTACTCTTCTTTCTACGTTCGTAGCAATAGTAATCACGTCCTGAACATTATTATTTGGTGCGCATGAATGAGATCTCTGGTCAAGTGAAAACTTTAGGCTTTTCACATTTAATGCTGATATGTGTGAAATGAAAAACTATTGAGGTTGAATTTATTATAATATTTCATAATCTGTCATGTTTCTTTAAAAAGGGCATTCTTAAATTCTGTCTGTACTCTTCTAGGAAGCTAAGAAACTGGTACAACCCTCTACTAAAAGAGAAGGGTTCTCTTTGATTCCTAATATCAAATGGGAAGATGTTGGCGGCCTTGATTCATTGAGGAGAGCTTTCAATCATTACATTGTTCAGCGCATAAAGGATCCAGAGGATTATAAGGTAATCTTCATGAATAAACTAGAGTGGTGTTCATAAGAATCAAAAATCTTTTTATTGTAAAATTTATATCATATTCTTTTTTTGTTTGGCATAATCCTTGCCGCATAGAGGGCTTTCGTATGCTTTTCATTTAGCAATAGATGATCTATCATTAGCAGATCCAACACAATCAATATCATGGGAGTCCTCATTCTCTCTGCACTATTTCTGAAGAAGAGTCATTTCCTTATAGTAGATTTTAAATATCTCAAAACCTGATATACACCATTCAGATGAGCTTATGAAAATCATGTGTGTATTGATTTGTGATTTTGAGCGAAGTAAATTGTATGCTTGGTACAATAACTATAAATGAGTTTCCCAAATCCCAACCATCTTATAGTACCTCCCCTGTCTACCGGCTTTCCGCTTTCAACTTTTAAAACCTTCACCATTAATTTCTTTATCTCCACATGGGTATATTTTTAGTGAGATAAGAATGCTCTCTTACCCTCTTCATCGTTCAATTTTTATTCCAATGAAATATCTTAGCATAATTTTTGGTGTCAAATTCTTACTGTAAAAGTTCTTTCAGCCACTCAAGCTCCCGAAAGTCATCACCTCTAACAATTGTAAAATCAACACATACAATTATTAATGATTTATTCGCCTAATTGGGCCAATTCCTGTCAAATAAACGGAGCCTAAATGATATCCAATTCTTTTTCATCTCATTATTGCCCCATTTTTTTTTTAATAATTATTTTGGACTATCTTCTACCTCCTTGTAATATTTTACTTATAAAAACGTGGGCTCCGATCAACATTAACATGTTACTGGTCACTGTCATTTGTTGTCACTGTTGATTTTATGTGATTTATTTTTTGTTTCAAGTAAAAACATCTAAACATTGTGTATATTGTCTTCAGGAACTTGGGTTAGACATGGAGGTTGGTTTCGTACTCTATGGGCCTCCAGGCTGTGGTAAAACTCTGATTGCAAAGGCTTTAGCCAATGAGGCTGGTGCCAACTTTATACATATCAAGGTTTGCCAAATTTTCTCAGGTTTTATTGAGTTTCTCGCACTCAGGTTTTCATTGATCCTCATCATGTAACTGACTTCTTTGTACTCATGATATGCAGGGTCCTGAAATTCTCAATAAATATGTTGGAGAAAGTGAGCAAGAAATTAGAACTATCTTTAGCCGTGCAAGAACTTGTTCTCCATGTATAATTTTTTTTGACGAGGTGCGTATCCATTTCTTCTTAAAATCGATCACATTTCTGCCCAGTACCTCCATTATTGATCTGAGCAGAAATGTATTTAAATTGATTTTAATTAGACAAGCATATCATTGCGAGTTAAGTATTCAACTTTATCTGTTATGATGCACACATGTGGATACAAATTCATTGACTCACCATTACCCTGGACACACCAATTATTAAAAGTTACAGGGCATGAAAATAAATTGAGCAAAGCATTTTGTAAATACAAACCTTCTTCCTCGCGAATAAATAAATTTAAAGTTAATTTGGAAATTGGAAGTAATAGGTGTAATGTTGATAGACTCACACTATCGTAGAATAGTATATGTAGATTGATATGAAGGAAAACATAATATATCAAGAAAAGCTCGATCCAATATCTTGAGGGCAATGCCCCTTTAAGAGCCCACTATCCTAAGAGAGCCCAAGACAACAAACTCTAAGTGAAGGGGATCAACCTTCGCCATTAGATCGTTGCAAGGGTGGACACATTTTTGTCTACTCACACCAGAGAGCTTGATAAGATCCATGATCCGTCTTCGCCGATTTGTCTGGATCTGAGTTTACATATTTTCTCATATATTATATTGTTATGTCCGTGTATTACCTAGTTAGATTAGACATTTTATGTTAACAACCCATCATAGTCGCCGATTTAAGGTTACCCTAGTTTTATTTGTTATATAAATAGGCTATGGAGGCTGCTAGGTACTTCACTGCCAATTTTAAAAATAATAATCCTAAAGTTCAGTGGTCGAATGTGATGCTGACTCTACAAATCCAAGGCGACGACTCCTTGGTTACCCTCTCCGTACTTCCTCAACTCGCTACCTCCAACTTTGTCAACATGACACTTCATCCTCTTTCGATGAATCCCCCCGTGCCTGATTCCATCATCCACAATCCTATGGATGCCTACAAGAGCAGTTCATTACTGCGCCTCTAGCCTGCACCTGATTTCATCACTACAACCAATAATTTCTACTTTCCCTTAGTTCAACGCGCTCCTTCCCCCGCAACCTTGCTCCATAGGACCCCTACCTCTGCCCTTCCAACCCCTCCACCGATACCCCCATCCTTCCCTAGCTCTCAAACTGCTGTGATCTCCTTCCCCTATCCCCAAACAACAATCCTTACCTTGTCATTAATCTACCTCTACTCCACCTGCAGGGAGCTTTCAACCCCTGCCCAATCAGATCCCCATACAACATTTTCTATAGTGCCCCGACTCCCTTACTACCCTTAGACAGCAACCCGACATTTCAAGCAGTGTATCTCCATCCTACGGCAGCCCCTTTCTTCGTGAATATCGTCTTGTTGTATGGTTCTCTTCATTATTTATATATGGTTGTGTGAATTCCTTCTTAGTAGTTGTTTGTTTTGGAAATTTTTGTGATTTCCAATACCTATTCGCTAACGCCCTCTTGCTTTCCTCAACGCGGAGGAATGTCTAAGTCTACTTTTTTTAAAGAATTGTTTGCCTAGCTTAAATTATACATGTGGGTAATTTAATCATTTATTGTTCGTTTTGATTTGCCCGTCAGTCCATTCATGCGTGTTACTTTTAGCAATCAAGGAGAATAGGGTTATCTTTTTCGCACTTCACATTAGGATTGCATTTTAGTCGTGCGCCCACGTAGCCTACCCTGCTTGAGTTGGTATTTTTACTCATTGGATTATGGGCATGCTTTCACGTTATTTTAGGGTTGGTCGTAGCTCCATTTGCACTCATCGTGTGCTCGCTTGCATTGTATTTAGGGTTAGGTCATCGCTTGCCCGTCACCTATACATTTATCTTGCGTTAAATGATACACATTTCCCCGCTGTCTCCATGTTTTTGTAATAGAAGTTGAGAAAATGATATACATATTTCAAAAAACAATAACACAATTTTTTCATATTATTTAAAAAATTGTTAGAGATAATAAAGAGGGGATAAATTCAAAAAGATGAATGTTTGGTGTTTTTCTCATATATATATATATTTATTTATTTATTTGTTATTTTTTATTATTTCACTCTTAGGTTTGAGTGTCAACGAGGTGTTTTTTTCTCTCCTCACCCTAAACCGCAGTTGTAGCATTAGGAGCTGCGACGGAACTGAAATTGTTGCGCAACTGCAGACTCATGAACCGTAGTTTCACGTGCTGCTGCAGCCTGCAGGTGCCTACTTTTCAGGAGCTACATGTGCCTACAGTTTAGGAGCTACAAGTGCTTATAGTTCAGGAGCTTCAGGTGCCTACAGTTCAGAAGCTGCAGGTGCCTATAGTTCAGGAGATGTAGGTGCCTACAGTTCAGGAGCTGCAGGTGCCTACAGTTCAGGAGCTGCAGGTGCCTACATTTCAAGAGCTGCAGGTGCCTACAGTTTAGGAGCCGCAGGTGATGTTGCGGCCCCTCCGCCACTACTGGATGATGACCCGATTGCCGAGGCACAACGACACAAAGATCTTAGGTGTCGTGATGATGCTGAAGGCAGACCGCGTTACAACCTGCACCCGCGGCGTGCCAAATCCACCGTGAATAATTAATTACGTTATTTCATGCACTTTTATTTTTATATTGATGATATAAAATTATTCCATGTTGGATGATAATTTTATATTCATAAATGTTATGTAATTTTTATTTTGGACATTTCATAGTTTGTGGTGTGTACTTAACCATACAGATGGATGAGATTACATCTCCATCATGGATGGTTAAGGGCTTGTTGTAACTCTTATGTGTTTGTAACTCCTATGTGTTTGTAACTCTTATATAAGGAGACCTCTTTATGAGAATTAATAGAGAAGAAGAAGAAATTGAATCCAAAGAAACTCCCTAGGAGAAATTCGGCCAAGGAGAGACTCCAAGCGCCGGCCTTGTGGTGTGAAGCCGCCCCCCTTGCTTCCTTCCTCCCTCTTCGGTGCGACGCCGGCGTGGCTTCTTCGGTGCGACTCCGAGGAAGAAGGATTGCAGCCCATTCGGTGTGACGCCGGTGGTTCCGTGGAGAGAGTGAATCTCCCACCTATCTCATGTGATTGATGTTCTTGGTTGGGTAATCTCTTCATCTTTAGTGATTCTTGCTTTGAGTTTGTGGAGGCTTTTGCGAACCGTCTTTTCCGTGATCTTAAAATACATCGCTTGCAAAATCTGATCGTCTTCGTTGTTATTGAATCTCTGTATTCCGGATTGGGAAAATCGTTGTGGGAGCGAGACTTGGCCTAGCCTTGACTTGCTCTCCAAGATTGGAATACTTTGTGTCAACAAGGGAATTAATCTCAACTGGAACTCGACCGCCATTTGAAGTTTGCCGCTGTTCCGAAATAAATTATTGCTGCGTTTGAACGGCTAGTTGGTACAATAGATGCTGGTGTAGGTGCGGTGAGTTGTGTGCTTGTTGGAGAGGTAGGTCTTAAGGACGTTGTATCGAGTTCGGCTGGAATCTTCTATATGATTTTATCATTCGGATTTGGGAGCCAACCGACCTTTTCGTTCGCTTTTGGTCGGAGCCCTCCTATCTTGCTTTATGCTTTGTTGACGATAGTTTCCGTTAGTGTAGTCGAGCACGTATCACGGTCTCCCTACACCAATTTGGTATCAGAGGGAGGTTGTTTCAATTCCCACATTGCAAACATCCTCGCTGCATTCCTGGTTGGTCAATCTAATCTTTAGAAAAACAAAAAAATTATTTTCGGTGGTCTGCCAATAGCGGGCTAAAATCTTTATTTTTTAGCGAAATTTCAAAAAAAATTTTTTAAGACAATCCACGTGTTCCTCACATCGGGAATCTATAAAAGTGTCTTATTTCCAATATAGCTACAGCCATAGGAAAAATCATCTTCCCAAGATTTTTCTAAACCTGAATGCGCACTAGGCTAGGATCGGAATACACGACACCGTCTACGTCTAGGATGGCTGTGAGTGAGCGTGGGGATCCCAACACCGAGGCCATAGCAGGGCTACGTAACGAAATTACGGAGCTTAGGAACATGTTATCACAGATCCTACAAAATCAAGCAAGACCACCCCCGCCACCCATTAATGTTGAGCAGCCCAACCGGCGCCAACAAACTACTGATTCGGATTCCGATGAGGACCTCCCCGAGTGCCCCCTCGAGAACACCGCCACGATCGTGCTTTCGATATTACTAGGGCCATTAAGATCGACGCCCCCACTTATGATGGCATGAGAGATCCCCAGATCTTCCTTACTTGGGTGGTGGATATGGAGTGCTACTTCGATTGGCACACCCTTACGGACCATCAAAAGGTTCAAGTTGCCAGGATGAAGCTAACGGGACGCGCCAAAACTTATTGGCTGAATGAAGAGCGTAGGATAGGAACCGAGAACGGGGTCTCACTTATTGGATGGGCCGTGATGAAGAACCTGTTGACCGATCAGTACGTTCCCGCGTACCATCGGACATAGATGTTCGACGAGCTTGCCACTCTGCGGCAGGGCTCAAACTCGGTAGCTGAGTATATGGGAGAACTGAAAGACCGTATGATGCGTTGTGATCTGAGGAAGATCCCCGAGGTCACCCTATCCAGATTTCGTAAGGAGCTTCATCCCGATATTCAGCGGAAGCTCTTACGATATGGTCATACGGATCTGAACACGACGTTCAATGCTGCCCTCGACATCGAAAAGCACTTAGCCTCTAAGGCTCACTCCCGTTATTCCCATGCAAAGGGAAAGTCCACATCTGGAGCATCTTCCTCCACATATCCGGACAAAGGGAAGTTTCGGTCCACCGAGTCCAAGTCTGTCGTGACCACTGCTAGGAACTCTAAGAACCTTGCAAGTGAGCGTATCCCCATCGGGAAAGTTAGCAAGTCTAACGCTACATGTTACTCCTGTGGCATTCAAGGCCACTACGCCTTTGAATGCCCAACGAAGACCAAAGCCCTAGCCCTATTAGAGTCGACTACCAACTTTGCTGATTACGTATATGAGGCTGCTGAGGAGAGTGACCCAGAAGGGGTCCCAAGTGATTTAGAGGACGATCACCCGCTTATGGTGATGCGTTGTATTTGACCACTCCCCGTCCGTTCGATGACTGGAAGAGGACGAGTATATTTTCCCTGATCTTTAAGAGTGGCGAGAAGTTGTGCAAGTTGATCATTGATAGTGACAGTTGTGTGAACGTCATCTCTGAGAATGCCGTTACACGTATGCACTTGACGACGCAGTCCCACCCGACTCCCTACCAAGTAGCTTGGATTAATAAGGTTACCGTCCCAGTCACCAAGCGATGCCTTGTACCCCTCTCGATCAAATCGTACACTGACGAGGTGTGGTGTGATGTCCTTCCTATGGACGCCTGCCACGTGTTGTTGGGTCGCCCTTGGCTTTATGACCGCGACGTGACACACTTTGGGAGATCCAACACGTACGAATTTAAATTTAATGGTAAGGTCATTACGTTGAGGCCGACCGTCCCGAAGGAGCCGGTAGCTTTAGCTAAGGACACCACTGTTCCGGTCACAAAGCATTGCGGTTCACAATGGCCAGCATAAAATCAGCCCGCGTCACGCTAAGTGGGTATCTTTCCTACAAGGTTACACTTTTAGTCTCAAACACCTTAAGGGAGCTGACAATCGAGTCGCGGATGCTCTTAGTCGCCTAACCCTGTTACTCACCACTATGGAGGTTAATGTAGTAGGATTCGAGTGAATCAAGGATGAGTACGCCACATGCCCGGATTTTTAGGACGCATATCTGTCTGCCCAAGATAGCTCCCCCACGGTTATATCTGCGTTCGTCATTAAGGATGGCTATCTATTTAGACATGAGAAGTTGTGTATTCCGCAGTCATCGTTACGCCTCCATATCATCTGACAATTGCATAGTGGAGGGTTGAGTGGCCACTTCGGCAGGGACAAGACCATTACGCTAGTTGAGGAGAAATTCTATTGGCCAAAACTTAAGGCAATGGTGGGAGGGTAGTTAGTAGTTGTCGTACCTGTCAGGTATCCAAGGGCACCAAACCAATGTAGGATTATATACGCCCTTGCCTATACCTTCTACGCCATGGAAGACGTGAGCATGGACTTTGTCTTAGGCCTACCAACTACTTTGCGTCATCACGACTCCATTCTTGTCGTTGTGGATAGGTTCTCTAAAATGACATACTTTATTCGTGCGCTAGAACCAACGACGCATCTCATATTGCAAAATTGTATTTTAAAGATGTAGTTAGTCACCGGGGAGTGCCGAAGACAATAATCTCGAATAGAGATGTTAAGTATACGAGCTATTTCTGGAAAACACTTTGGGTCTTAATGGGTACCAAGTTATTGTTTTCCTCCGCCTATCACCCTCAGACCGATGGGCAAACGGAGGTGGTCAATCGGAGCTTGGGAAGCCTTCTTAGATGCCTAGTGAGCGATCACAAAGGTACATGGGATCTTCTTCTTCCCCACGCCCAGTTGGCCTATAATAATTCCAAAAATTGTTCCACCGGTCTGTCTCCAAACGAGATTGTTCACAGGTACAAGGCCCTTGTGCCTCTTGACTTGGTTCTGTTGCCCCCAACATACAAGACAAGTCAGTTTGCACAATCCTTCGCCCAACATATTCATGACCTACATGCACGTATACGAGCTACCTTGACTGCTCAATATGAGTCTTATCAGACACACGCTAATCTACATAGGAGGGTGTCGCACTTCAAAGTCGGCGATTTAGTCCTAGTCCGGTTAGTTCCCGAATGCTTGTCATCTGGCACCGTTAAAAAGTTAGCACCAAAACGCGCCGGCCCTTTCCGGATTATAAAGAAGATAGGTGGCAACGCTTTCGTGTTGGATTTGCCAGCTGATTGGGGTATCTCTCCTATTTTTAATGTCTCGGATTTGACGCCGTTTGTTTCGCCTCCACCTGAGTTGAATTCTTTGTCGTCTTCTCCCTCCACTACAATTTCTAATGGGTTGGGGAGTGGTAGTTCGGATGATCTCTCTCTTTCGGTCCCCACAGGTATAACATCGGATGGTACGTTGCCTTCTTTTTTTCCTACTGCTGACATGTTTCCCAGGTTTCCCAAGACATTTCTCACTCCAGATATGATACTTGCTGCTGAGCCACTTACTACTCCTGATGGTGCTACCTACCGCTTCCTCATCCGTTGGCGTGACCGTCCCCCTTCAGACGACTCATGGGTACTCGCGACAGAGCTTCAACGTTTGGATGCCGAGCTTCTCCGCCGCTATCTCTCGGCCCACGCATCGGAGATACATGATTTTGAGTGGGGGAGGATTGATGCCGCGGCCCCTCCGCCACTACTGGATGATGACCCGGTTGCCGAGGCACAACGACACAAAGATCTTAGGTGTCGTGATGATGCTGAAGGCAGACCGCGTTACAACCTGCGCCCGCGGCGTGCCAAATCCACCGTGAATAATTAATTACGTTATTTCATGCACTTTTATTTTATATTGATGAATATAAAATTATTACATGTTTGGATGATAATTTTATAGTCATAAATGTTATGTAATTTTTATTTTTGGACATTTCATAGTTTGTGGTGTGTACTTAACCATACAGATTGATGAGATTACATCTCCATCATGGATGGTTAAGAGCTTGTTGTAACTCCTATGTGTTTGTAACTCCTATATAAGGAGACCTCTTTATGAGAATTAATAGAGAAGAAGAAGAATTTGAATCCAAAGAAACTCCCTAGGAGAAAATCGGCCAAGGAGAGACTCCAAGCCGCCGGCCTTGTGGTGTGAAGCCGCCCCCCTTGCTTCCTTCCTCCCCTCTTCGGTGCGACGGCGACGTGGCTTCCTTCGGTGCGACTCCGAGGAAGAAGGATTGCAGCCCCATTCGGTGTGACGCCGGTGGTTCCGTGGAGAGAGTGAATCTCCCACCTATCTCGTGTGATTGATGTTCTTGGTTGGGTAATCTCTTCATCTTTAGTGATTCTTGCTTTGAGTTTGTGGAGGCTTTTGCGAACCGTCTTTTCCGTGATTTTAAAATACATCGCTTGCAAAATCTGATCCAGCTTCGTTGTTATTGAATCTCTTGTATTCCGGATTGGGAAGATCCGTTGTGGGAGCGAGACTTGGCCTAGCCTTGACTTGCTCTCCAAGATTGGAACACTTTGTGTCAACAAGGGAATTAATCTCAACTGGAACTCGACCGCCATTTGAAGTTTGCCGCTGTTCCGAAATAAATTATTGCTGCGTTTGAAACGGCTCAAGTTGGTACAATAGATGCTTGTGTAGGTGCGGTGAGTTGTGTGCTTCTTGGAGAGGTAGGTCTTAAGGACGTTGTATCGAGTCCGGCTGGAAGCTTCTATATTGATTTTATCATTCGGATTTGGGAGCCAACCCGACCCCTTTTCGTTCGTTTTTGGTCGGAGCCCTCCTATCTTGCTTTTATGCTTTGTGACGATAGTTTCCGTTAGTGTAGTCGAGCACGTATCACGGTCTCCCCTACACCAGCAGGTGCCTACAGTTCAGGAGCTACAAGTGCCTACAGTTCAGGAGCTGCAGGTGCCTACAGTTCAGGAGCTGCAGGTGCCTACAGTTCAAGAGCTGCAGGTGCCTACAGTTCAGGAGCTGCAGGTGCCTACAGTTCAGGAGCTTTCGTGTCTACAGTTCAGGAGCTGTCGGTGCCTACACTTCAGGTTCTACGGGTGTCTACTGCCTACAATTCAGGTTCTACGGGTGCCTACTGCCTACAATTCAGGTTCTACGGGTGCCTACTGCCTACAGTTCAGGATCTACGGGTGCCTACTGCATACATTTCAGGATCTGCGGGTGCCTACTGCATACATTTCAGGATCTGCGGGTGCCTACAGTTCAGGATTTGCGGGTGCCTACAGTTCAGGATTTGCGGGTCCTACAGTTTAGGAATTGTGGCTGCCTACTGTTCAGGAACCGCGCCTGCCTATCGTTTAGGAACTGCAGCTGCCTACAGTTTAGAAACTGCAGCTGCCTACAGTTTAGAAACTGCAGCTGCCTACAGTTTAGAAACTACAGCTGCATATAGTTCATGAACTGCATCTGCCTACAGTTCAGGAACTGCCTGTTCAGGAACTACCACTTTGCATGCGACAGTAGTACTGTTGTGCGAATAACCATCATAGTTAGGGATATGGGTGAAGCCCCATGCAATGGGTGAAGGGCGTAGTCCGCTCACAACCGACGGAGGTACCATCGCGGTTGGAGTACTGTTGCGGCCGCACTAGGCGAGTGCTGAAAGGATGGTTATGGTAGTTGATAGACACATGCTATCACAAGACCATATATGTAGATTGATATTGTTGGAAAAGCCCACTTAACATTAGGCCCATTTGTATAACATTTATTGCTCTTTCTCTCCTCTCTTTAGTCCCACATTGTGTATAGGACTTTTCTCTCTCTTTCTCTCATCTATATATATGTACTCATTCTTTGTATTTGTATCAAGTGGACATATATACAAGGTTGGCTTTCTCCATTTCTACATGGTATCAGAGCCAGGTTCGACTCTCCTGCGGACTCCCTCTACTGTCCGCCCAGCAGCCTGCGGTCTCTGCGGCCTCCCTTGTCCAGTCCGCACCCTCTAGTCGCATCTCTCCTGCGGCCTCACTTTTCCTGTCCGCTTCCTCTCCCGTGGATCCACTTCGTCCCCTACCCTCTCCCTTTCTCCTCAGGCCCCCCTCCTTTTATAGCCATCCCGTGGGGTCCACTGCTTCCCTCTTGTCCGCTGCGGCCTCCTCCTGTCCGCCGCGACCTCGGCGACCTCTCTCCTTGGTCTCCTTCATCCGCCGTTCGCGCTGCGTTCGCCAGCTCGCCAGCTCGTCAGCTCGCCAGCTCGCCAGCACGCCAGCACGCCAGCTCGCCAGCACGCCAACTCGCCAGCTCGCCAGCTCGCCAGCTCGCCAGCTCGCCAGCCCGCCAGCTCGCAAGTCCGCCCGGCGTGTCCTCTCTTATCAGTTCTCTCCTGTCCGCCGCGGTCTGACCCAGACCGCCGCGACCTGATGAACCAGCCCGCATCATCCTCCAGCTCGCCGCGACCTCATCCAGGTCGCCGCGTCCTCTCCCAATCCGCTCTCTGTTTGCTTCCTCTAGCTGCTGCCTCCAGTCCGCTGCGGTCTCCTCCAGCTCGCTGCGACCTCCTCCCACTCGCTGCAGCCTCCTTCAGCTCGCTGCGGCCTCCAGCCCGCTGCGGTCTTCTCCAGCTCGCTGCGGCCTCCAGACCGCTGCGGTCTTCTCCAGCTTGCTGCGGCCTCCAGCCCGCTGCGGTCTCATCCAACTCGCTGCGGCCTCCTTCCAGCTCGCTGCGGCCTCCTTCAAGCTCGCTGCGGCCTCCATGTCTACCTCTGCAGACTCCGTCGGTACGGCAGTTCCTCCTGAACGCCCGGCCTCTCCAGATACCAGAAGTCCGAGACGAGCTCCGGATCACCACAATTTCGCTCAATGGCAAGAAGAACTTTGTGGAATAGGCACACTCAGTTCGCCGTGTCCTTCAGTCCAAGGGATTCCTTCATCATCTGACCCAGACCGTTATTGGTGTCCCTACTGAGGAGTTCTGGTTACGCAATGATGGGCGTGTGCAGACTTGGCTCCTCAACTCTCTTGATGGCGAATCTTATCGTTTGGCCATGTATCATGAGACGGCCAAAGGCATGTGGGACGGCGAGCTACACACCCTCTACTCCGGCAAAGATAGTATCCACCATCTCTATGATATCATCACCGCTCTCCAGGCCCTTGACAGCAGTGACGCCACCGACTTGACATCCTTTGTTGCTCAAGCCCGGTCTCTGGTTGAGGCTTGGATCCACCATCAGCCTCCCACTCTCGATCTCGCTGCTCAACGTACCCAGAAGGAAGCTGTGGGTATCGCCATGATGATGGCCCGGGTACCCCCTCATCTTCACAGTGTCCGGGCTCACATCCTCTCCTCTACTGTTACACCGTCCTTTTCCGACGTGTGCTCCATGCTTCTCAAAGTCTCCCCGCCTCCGGATGCTCCCGGACTTCCGTCTCCGGCTCTTGTTCAACAGGCACCTGCTCCCTTACTACCTCTTCCCCCCTCTGCCCGTGGTGGCCGCTCTGACTCTCGCGGCCGGGGTCGCGGTGGCCGGTCTAGGCCTCAATGCTCGTTCTGTGGTAAAGTTGGTCATCTTGAGGCCACTTGCTTTCGCAAACATGGCCGTCCGCCTCGTCCACATGCCTCTGCTGCTACTACCGACACTGCCTCCTCTCGTACTGAGCTCGACGAGGTTCGTCTTCAGCTCCAGCACCTTCATGGCTTGCTCAGCCGTCCGCCTGCCTCGGTTGCCTCTGCTGCCTCTCTCTCCAATGAAGGTATCGCCTGCCTCTCCTCTGGCCCGCGCTGGATCCTTGATTCTGGTGCCACTCATCATATCACCTCTGTTAAGCCACCACAGTACTTGTCTTCACCTCACCCGAAGTACATTACTGTTGCTAATGGAGCGTCGGTTCCCGTCTCTGGATGTGCTGATATTTCTCTCACCTCTTCTCTCCTCCTACGCTCGGCTCTACATGTTCCGGGCTCTCCTTTCAATTTACTCTCTGTCGGTCGCCTCCTTACTACTGATTCTAATTACTCAGTGACATTTACTTCTTCTTCTTTTCTCATACATGATCAGCAGACGCAGACTATCATTGATAGAGGACGACTGCAGAATGGGCTCTATCTCCTTGACGACTCTCCTACTGTCCTCGCATCTACCTCCTCTTCGGATTGGCATCGCCGTCTGGGACATGCTCCTCTTCCAGTCATTCCTCCGGAAGGCCCTTCCTGATGTCACTCTCCCTGGCTTTTCGTTGCGACACATGTAATTTTGGGCAAACAGCCCCGTTCTTCTTTTCCCCCTCATTGTACTCGGAGCTCCGCTCCTTTTATTTTAGTACACTCCGATATATGGGGTCCGTACAAAGTTACTGGTATTTCTGGCTATCGCTATTTTCTACTTTTATTGATGATTACTCCTCGCACATGACATGGTTATATCTCCTTCGCGGATCGCTCTGAACTTCCACCGCGTATTCCGGGCTTTCATCCTCCGAACCCGCACTCAGTCTCTGCGTCTATTCGCACTATTCGTACAGACAATGCGCGGGAGTACACCAGCCATACGTTTGCCACTCTCTGCTCTGAATTGGCATTCTTCACCAAACCTCCTGTCCGTACACTCCACAACAGAATGGTGTCGCCGAGCGCAAGAATCGTCACCTTCTTGATGTCGCTCGCTCGCTTATGCTTCAAATGCAGGTCCCCAAACCGTACTGAACTACGCTCTCTCCACGGCTTGCTTCCTCATCAACCGCCCTCCCGTCTTCCGTCCTCCAGTATGCTACTCCCTTCAGCCTCCTCTTTCCCACAACTTCAGCCCTTTTCCTCTTCCACCACGGGTGTTTGGAGTGTACCTGCTACGTTCACCACCTCGGTCCCTCCACGGACAAGTTGGACCTCGTGCACCAAGCAGATCTTTGTCGGGTACTCGCGCACTCAGAAGGGTTATGTATGTTATTCGCCTACTACCCGCCCAAGGTTTACTGTCTCGCCTGACGTAACTTTTCCGATGAAGATCTTCGTTTCTTCCCTGCTCCGGATATCGCTCTGCCTCCCGCTCCCGTCGTTCGTCCTATCATTCTGCTCCTCACTCCTCCGCCTCTCTCTCCCTTCACCCCTCGGTCCGTCCACCACCCCCGGTTATCCGGGTCTATTCTCGTCGCTCTCCTCATTCTGTGGCTTCTCTGCAGTCGGCTTCTCCCTCTGGTGCTCTGCTCCCTGCTGCTCCGGCTCCCGTCTCCACCACTCATCCGATGGCGAACTACGTCTCGCTCCATCGCCTCTCCCCCTCTCTTCTTCACCTTGCCACCTCCTTATCTTCTGTTTCAGTCCCTAACTCTTTGCAGGAGGCGCTTCACCATCCTGGCTGGCGGGCTGCCATGGACGAAGAAATGACGGCCCTTTGGGCCAACCAGACCTGGGTCTTGGTTCCCTTACCTCCCGGTCAGCACCCCGTTGGATGCAAATGGGTCTTCGTTATAAAGCATGCTCCGGATGGCACTATTGCCCGTCTGAAGGCCCGTCTTGTGGCCGGGGCTTCACACAACAGGAGGGCCTCGACTATGAGGAAACATTCTCTCCGGTGGCCAAGCTTAACACTGTCCGCGTTCTTCTCTCCGTCGCGGTACACCGCCGCTGGCCTCTTCATCAACTTGATATTAAGAACGCCTTTTTGAATGGCGACCCTTCAGGAAACTGTCTACATGCGCCAACCGCCCGGGTTTGAGACCACGTGGGAGTCTCGGGTCTGTCTTCTCAAAAAAGTCAATTATGGTCTCAAACAGTCCCCACGGGCGTGGTTTGACAAGTTTAGCAAGGTGGTTCGGGACATGGGGTTCACTCGGAGCTCTGCAGATTTCTCCCTCTTTACCCGACACCGGGCCACTGGCACCGTTCTTCTGTTGGTTTATGTTGACGACATCCTTCTCACTGCGATGACTCAAAGGGGATTCAAGACGTCAAACAACACCTGAGCACTGTTTTCAGATTAAAGATCTGGGGAAACTTCGCTACTTCCTTGGTCTCGAGATCGCGGCGGCCGGACGGGTTGGTACTCTCCCAACGAAAGTACTGTCTCGATCTTCTCAAAGATGCTGGTCAGTCTGGTTGCAAGCCAGCATGTACCCCGATGGAGGCAAATCACAAATTATGCGCTCATGCTTCGGATGACGATCTGCTACTTCCGAACCCGGAATACTATCGACGCCTTGTGGGCAAGTGATCTATCTAACAGTCACAGGCCAGATATATCATTTGCAGTTGGGGTTGTCAGTAGGTTCATGCATGCCCCCCGGGCTTCTCATCTCCAAGCGGTTGAACGGATTCTCCGATACCTTAAGGGAGCTCAGGCCAAGGGCTGGTTTACAAAACCTCCGACTCTGCTCCCGCATTGGTTGCCTATTCTGATGCCGACTATGCGGGTTCCCTGGACGATCGAAGGTCAACTAGCGGGTTCTGTACGTATTTTGGTGGGCATCTTATACTTGGAAGAGTAAGAAACAAGCTGTGGTGGCTCGTTCCTCTGCAGAGGCTGAATACAGATCGATGGCCTCAGTTGTTTCAGAACTCACATGGCTTGAAGTCTCCTCACTGACCTGGGAGTAAAACTCCCCTCCTCTGCTGTTTTATTTTGTGATAGTCAAGCCGCCATACACATCGCAAAGAATCCGGTCTTTCATGAGCGCACAAAACATATCGAGGTGACTGTCACTTTGTTCGTGAAAAGTTCAACTGAAGAAACTTGAATTAAAGCATGTTCCAGGAACTGATCAAGTTGCCGACATCCTCACAAAGGCCTTATCAAGCACTCTGTTCTACCAATGTTTGTCCAAGCTGGGTGCATATGACCTATACGCTCCAGCTTGCGGGGGAGTGTTGGAAAAGCCCACTTAACATTAGGCCCATTTGTATAGCATTTATTGCTCTTTCTCTCCTCTCTTTAGTCCCACATTGTGTATAGGACTTTTCTCTCTCTTTCTCTCATCTATATATATGTACTCATTCTTTGTATTTGTATCAAGTGGACATATATACAAGGTTGGCTTTCTCCATTTCTACAGATACAAAGGAAAATACAAGATATTAAGACAAGCTCGATCCAGTCTCTTGACGCCAATGCTCGTCTTTGTGCCTATTCTTCTAAGAGAGCCCAAGACAACCAAAGCCTCCAAGATAAGGTAACTTCTTATGCTAATGACTTCTTTTATAGTTGGAGACCCGCAACAAGACGAAAGTACATCAAATGACAAACAGATAATTAACTATGAAAGCAATATTATCCATAAAGATAATCATATTTTTGAGAAAACTCTCGCATAGTGAAACCGATTGTTTGATTATGTGTGTTGCTTGTCTGTCAAGGCATATGTGTATCAAATATCACATTTTCCTACGGAGTTAGCTGCTAAACCATGACAAAAATCCTTATTGTATGTAGATAAAATATTTTAAGTATAATCTATTTGTATATTTAGAACATGAAAATAATACGTTAAATAGAAACAGCGTCCATCACATGCCTGATAATGTCGATCGCATGCTTGATAATGTCGATCACATGCCTGTATGTTATTGTATTGTCACTAAGATTGCTTGAAATTATCTAATCAAAGGAGCGCAGGCTTCTTCTTGATTAGATGTGGAACATTCATTTAAAATGATAAATTTCTGTGTTTAGTTTGAATGATATGTTTAATGTTTACTTTGAATGATTCATTTGACATTTAGTTTGGAGCAATATATTTCATGTTTACTATGGAACGATATGTTTCATGTTTTCTTTGAAATAATTTGTATGGTATTTAGTAAATATTATTAATTGAGACTTTATCAGTAGCCCGAAGGAGAGTCTTGGTGCATCAGTTGAGGTGTTTTCGTGTGACCTTGCGGTCACGAGTTCAAGTCTTGGAAGCCGCCTCTTTCAAAAATGTAGGGTAAGGTTTGTCTACATTTCACTCTTGTGGTGGGACCCTTACCTGCACTCCTGCTTCGTGGGAATGCTTTGTGCACCGGGCTGCCCTTTTACTCTTATCATTAGAACAATTTAAAGCTTTATATAGTCAACTTTTTGATCTATTATTCTCCATTAATTCTTATTGAGAACTATTGGAGGTGTAAATTCTAATTGTGCCAGCCCTTTTACACTTGTCAAATTATGTTCAATTTTTCTTTATCATTATGATATGATACAGAGGTGGACGGGGAGGGTCTCGAAGTAGCTGACACAACTTGGCGGGTCTATTCTCAGAGGAAACCAATCAGAGCATGAGATGACTGAATGGAGCGGCCGTCACACTTGGAGATGTTTTGTTGAATGTTTAATTTATATTTTGTTGTATTTACGTATTTGCCATTATGTGGGTATATATATACCCCTTTGTCTTGTATTTGCATTATCTTGGACTTATGTTTTGAATTGGAAAGAGCCTAGGACTCGCTAAAAAGATTTCCTCTTATAGTTCTTGTATAACTCGTAATTCGTTAAAATCAGAATTGCCTAAAGAGATGCATATTCACAGACCTCGGTGAGCAGAGGTGATCTTGGGCGAGCAGAGATGAGCTTGGTGGAGTAGAGACGAGCTTTGGCGAGCCGAGACGAGCTTGGGCGAGCCGAGACGAGCTGAAACGAGTATGGCGAGTACCTCACGAGTATTGATGAGTCGCCCTTGTAACTCGCTAGCAGAGGATGGATACTCGCCAGTCCCCCCAGGATTTCTCTATAAATAGACCCTCAAGGGTACTAGAAATGACACTTTTGAAAGAGTTGAGGTCCCCCTAAGTTGGATACTTGGATACTTGCCAAATCCATACCTTTCTCGTACCTTGCCCAGCTTTTGGTTGCGTAGGGGAAGTTTCTCTCAAACTTCCGGGTACGTGGTGGGACCTCCCTGTTGGAGCACTTGGGGTGTGCTTATAGACAATTTTCTCTCTCCCGCGCTAGTCATCCGAATTGTGGCGTATGACCGCAAAATCAATAACCTTAGGCTGCACTTAGATCTAAAATATTTTGGAGTAGTGATTTTCCCGGCTTCAACACTTTGCTGCGGTGAACGTGGATCGTAGCGGGGAAATTTTTGCGAGCAGACTTCATGTCTGAAAATGGCAAGCCAGAGACCAAAGACAGCAACTTGCGAGCATTCTTTAAGGTGGGCGAGTTCTCGACAAGTTGGACGAGTTTCCTCGTTACTCACCCATAGGTGACTTCAAGTAGCGATTTATAAGCTCGACGGCTTCATGAGACGAGTTTCTCTGTTACTCGCTCATAAGCAAGTTCCAGATCGCAACCTCCGTAGGCGAGTTCCAGATGACGACTTCAATTGGCGAGTATATATAGGCGAGTTCATGGAGGCGACTTGCATTTGGCGATATGCTTTGGCGAATTCCTAATGGCGAGTTCCAAATCAACTCAGGCATTTTACTCGCAAGTTGGCGAGTTTCCTTATTGCTCGCCCATATGCAAGTTCAATATGACAACATCCTTTGGCGAGTATATGCAGGATGACAACTTCAACGAGGCGAGTTCCTAATGGCGAGTTCCAGTTTGAATGAGTTTATGCAGGCGAGCATCCTTGTTACTCGCTCATATGCGAGTTCTGCAGATGACCTGCTCGCAAGGTCGGGAGAGCTCAAAATCTGGGCAGCGGACCATAAAACGCAACCCCCAGAAACTCTGCGTAGGGGTTCTAATGTCAGGAGTGACACTCACCCCCTCCTAGTTCTCTCCTTTTACAATAGCAGTGTTTTCTATACATATTCATACTTGGGAGTGCTTTGGTAAAACCCCTCGAGTTATCATCATTCAGTTCTCCCCCTCTCGCCAATACCCTAGTGGTATCATTGGTCCGACCTGCCGCTCCCGCCTGCAACTTTAGCCACCGGGTCTTCTCCAGCGTTGCGCCCGTCCGCATCGAGCTTGTCCCTCGTCGCATATTCCTCATCGAGCATCTCCTGCACCCATCGCCCTTCGAGCTTCTCCAATGCCACACCATCCACATTTAGCTTCTCCCTCGCCTCATCTTCCGCATCGAGTATCTCCCGCGCCCGTCGCGCATCAAGCTTCTCCCTCGCCGCACTGTATCGAGCATTTCCAACGCCCGTCGCACGCCATTGCAGCTCTCTGCTTTGACCTCGTGCTGCTTCCGCCTCACCGTCGTTGTCGTCTACTTCTTGCAGTCGAATGTTTTGCAGCTTCTTCCGCCTTCCATTGACGCCTTCCTCCCATCTCCTGACCACGCGCGCCATGGTGGATCAACACTTGGACGTCGTCGAACGCCGTCTGGACGAGTAGTCCTCCACCCTCGCCGATCAATCATCCCACCTGGCTTCTATACAAGCGACCATGACCACCATTCTTCAGAAGCTGGAATCCTGGGACGACTGCGCGTCCAATCATGCTCCTCCGCTCTCACTCTCAGAAAACCCGTCATCCTCATCCTTCGTGGGCCATCTTGCGACACTGCCGCCAATTCCGACATTGATCACACTTGCCACGTCCCACGCACCACCCCGTGCTCTTGAGGTTCCCCATTTCAATGGGTCGGACCTCCTTGGGTGGATCGCCAAAGCCGAGCAATTCTTCGATTTCCAAGAGACACCCGAAAACCAGAAGGTCTCTTTGATGCTTCTCTCCATGGATGGTTTCACATTACATTGGGTTTGGTGACTCCGCAACTCCTCTCCGCTTCTCTCTTGGGTCTATCTCAAGCTAGCTTTAGTCAAACACTACGACCACCGCTATTCCAGCAATGCAGTTGAGAGTTTGTGTGCCCTCCACACTTCCTCGGTGGATCAATACATCAACGACTTCATCGAGTTGGCCAACTATGTTTTCGGTCTTCCCGCCGATCACTACATGGGCTTCCTCCTACAAGGTCTTCAACCACACATCTAATTCTGTCTCTGTATTCATCACCCTCGGAACATCTCTAACGCCATGGAGGTAGCCCGATTGGTCGAGGATGATTTCTCAATTCGATCCATCGACCGGTCTCGTTTGACTCCGACGGACACGGCCTCCTCTTCCCGTGTTTCCTTCCTTCCACCATCATCTTAGCGGCTTCCTATGAGCGACACTACCCCTCCAGCCCATTAACCTCCTAAACAACCCTCAATTCATCGACTTCCTCGACCACCGACGCGTAATCATCTCTCTTCTCAGAAATATAATGATCTGAGCAGCAAGGGTTTGTGTTTTCACTGCAAACAACTCTATTCTCCGACACACGGTTGCCCGCTCAAAGAGCTGTGGGTGCTCATGTGTGAAGATGAAGATGAAATCACGGCTGCAGATTTCGACGCTTTATTCTTGGAGGACCACACCCCAATGGATCTGGCACCTTGCGACCCCCCGTGGTTGGATCTCTCGCACCTCTCTCTTGGGGGCCTCTGCAGTCCACATACCATGAAACTCCAGAGGTATCTTTAGGAAACCCCGGTGGTACTTAAGGTCGACAGCGGCGCGACCCACAACTTTGTCTCTGTGGACTTCGTGACACGTCTGCAGTTGGCTGCCGATCCTTCTACGTCCTTCCTCGTTTGGGACGGCCGACGGTCCCGGACAGGCGGTCTTTGTCACTACCTTTCACTGCAAGTAAGGGGTGTAGCGCATCCGTGAACTTCTACGTTTTTCTTCTGGGCGGGGTGGACGCCATTCTCAGTATGGTATGGTTGCAAACCTTGGGCGACATTTAACACAATAGGGTCTCCATGCGGATGTCTTTTCAGTGTGCCCGCCACACTTGCACACTTATGGGGGAGGCATCTCTCCAGTGTATTGCCGTCTTGTCTCGCGCGACACAACACACTCACTTGGTGGACTTTCATGCCCTTCTGTGACACATCACTCCGACGTTGAACGACGTCACCATGCCAGACCGATCTCCATCGCCACCCGAGCTATCTCACATCTTGGAGCGGTTTGCCTCTGTATTTACACCTATCCCGGGCCTTCCACTATCACGCTTCACTGACCACCAGATTCCTCTTCAGGGCGGTACCCGAGCGATTTATGTACGACCGTACCATTACGGCCATGTCCAAAAGGATAAGATAGAGCGGCTCGTGTCTGACACGTTGACTGTCGGTCTTATACACTCTTGTGCTAGCTCCTTCTCGAGCCCGGTCCTCCTTGTGCGAAAGAAGGATGTCAGTTGGCGTTTTTTGTGTTGATTATCGGGCCCTCAACAGAGCCACCATAGCAGACAAGTATCTCATCCCAATCATCCAGGATCTCTTACCCGAGTTGTGTGGCGCCACTTCTCGAAGATTTATCTTCGATCTGGGTGTGCGCGCCGAACATTCGGAAGACCACTTTTCACACTCATGGAAGGCACCACGAATTCTTGGCCATGCCCTTTGGCCTAACCAATGAGCCCGCTACCTTCCAGTCGACTATGAACGACTTGGAAGGACCACCAACAACACTTGGAGCTCACCTTGGCGACGCTTCACCTTCATTCCTTAGTGGCCAACATGAAGAAGTGCGCATTCGGCCAGCGCGCGATATCTTACTTGGGCTATACAGTGTCGGCTGAGGGGGTAGCGTTGGACTCCGACAAGGTCACGGCGGTCTTACAGTGGCCACTGCCACAAGCCGTACAGGATGTCAGAGGCTTCCTCGGACTGACGGGCTACTACCGTCACTTCATCTGTGATTACGGCAAGCTTGCCCTCTCTCTCACGCGATTGCTTCGCAGGACAGCCAACCCCACCTTCCTCTGGTCCACGGAGGCAGCTGCCGCATTCACGGCCTTACAACGAGCTATGGTGACAGCCCCAACCTTGGCACACCAGGCCCCGCCAAGCTGACCAGGCCCCGCCAAGCTGACCAGGCCCCGCCAAGCTGACCAGGCCCCGCCAAGCTGACCAGGATCCGCAAAGCTGACAATCATTTCCTACCCAGTCTGCCAAAAGGCGACCACCTTGCAAAAGGAAGTCAAGGCCGTCTCGACACTATGGGTGCTCATTGACCGTTTGTGGGCGGATGGTTCTTCATGCCCTCCACATACTCTCCTCGGGGGTCGATTACTCTACAAAGGTCGCATGGTCCTCTCGACCTCCTCTGCCAGCATTTCGCTCCTCCTCGCCGAATATCATCCTACACCCTCCACCAGATATAGGGGAGTTCCACACATACCGTTGCATCGCATCCGTTCTTTATTTGAAAGGTATGATGCGCCATGTGAAAGATTGTCGCATTCTGTTTGATTTGCCAACAAGTACGAAGAGACATTTCTGACCGGCTGTGGGACAACTTCGGATGAGCTCGGCATACCATCCGCAGACGGACAACCGGTCACAGTTAGAGGTCTTGAACCGTTGTTTGGAGACCTATTTATGCTGCTTTACTTCGGACCGGCTGTTTGATTAGAGCAAGTAGTTGGGTTGGACGGAGTTTTCTTACAACACCTCCTTCCACCATTCCCCTGGCATGAGTCCTTTTCATGCCATCTATGGCCAACCGTCGCCCCCACTTACTCCAGCATCTTCCCGAGTTCCCGGTGAGTGTTACTCCAGCATCTTCCCGAGTTCCCGGTGAGTGTTACATCGGGGCAGTGATGGAGCTACTCATAGCACGACTGCACGAGCTGACACCCTCCAGATTTTGAAGACTCATCTCCACGTCGCTCAACAGGAGATGATCCATCGTGCCAACAAACTCCGCCACCACGTCCAATTTCAGGTTGGCGATTTGGTTTTCGTCAAGCTCTGTCTGTATCGTCAGTCCTTGATGGCACACCGCATCCATCACAAATTGTCTGCTCGCTTCTATGGTCCTTTTGAGGTGATTGCTCGCATTGGCGAGGCGGCCTACCACCTCCACCTTCTGACCCACAGTCGAGTCCACTCGGTTTTCCACGTCTCTCAACTCAAATGGGTGGTAGGCAACCACGTTGTCGAGGAGACCTTGCTCCCATATCTTGGCTCAGATGGCTCCTTTCTCCACTTGCCTGAAGCCATCCTGGACCTCAAGCTGGATGCCTGGATGCGAAAACCGACCGGAAGCAGGTGTTAGTTGCATGGAAACGACGACTTTCCTCCGACACGACTTGGTGGAACTGCGCCGACTTGCGCAGTCAATTTTTGGAGTTTTGCCTTGAGGAAAATTTTCCAGTCGGGGGAATTGATATGGAGGTGAATGGGGAGGATCTCGAAGGAGCCGACACGACTTGGCCGGTCTACTCTCGGAGGAGCATGAGACGATTGGATGGAGTGGTCAGATGTTATGTTGAATGTTTAATTTACATTTTGTTGTATTTACGTATTTGACATTATGTGGGGATATATATACCCCTTTGTCTTGTATTTGGATTATCTTGGACTTATGTTTTGAAATGAAAAGAACCTAGGGCGGGCTAAGAGGATTTTCTCATAAAGTTATCATTATTCGTTTCTCCCCTCTCTTTCCGATACCTAGAGGTATCACATTAATTCAATTTTCCCCAAATTTTGTTATTCATGGCACTAGAATCGTCCAAGTTGTATTATATAATAATCATATCTTCAATATATGCTTCTCTTGTCATCTTACTCTTTTGGTCATTTTCTAGTCTCTTGTTGATGTAATAGTTTTAGCATAGATTTATAATTTATTAGACAACTTTTTACCAATTGTGGCAATTATTCAATTGCTTAATTATATTTATGCAAATGTTTAATTTGAAATGATATATTTTGTGTTTAATTTTAGCGCAAAAATCATTTCTTAGTAAACTTTATTGAAAACAAATGTAAGTAGTTGTTGGTATAGATAATGTCTGTCCTATGCTTTGTCTTGGTAATGTAGATGATATTTAGCACCATGTCTAATATCTATTAGTATTATATGAGGGCATAACTAAATTTAATAGTATATGGTGCAACTAGTAAAAATGCAAGGTAAGGTTTGCCTACAATCCACCCTTGTGGTGGGACCTTTCACCCGACCCTCGCTCTGTGGGGATGCCTTGTGCACCGGGCTGCCCTTTATGGTACAACTAATAAAAGCCGGCCACCACTATGGTGGTATAAAGGTTTGAGTGTTGTTGTATGGTACAACTAATAAAAGAATTGCCTATTTGGAGTAATAGTTCTCTGGATTGTGTTTTTTGGTTGTTGTAGATTGATGCATTGACAACAAAGCGAGGAAGAGAAGGAGCATGGGTTGTAGAGCGGGCCCTGAACCAGGTTTTTTATTTTAGTTTTTTTTAATTGATTGAATGATGTTTTTTTTTATATAATCAGTGGTTTCTCTTCTATGCTTGAATCACTCTTCAAAATCGCAGCTGCTTGTAGAACTTGATGGCGCGGATCAACGACATGGCGTTTTCGTGATCGGAGCGACCAATAGGTAGCTAGCTTTTTAGTCATTTATGCAGATGATGCGTCTCCGGTGGTATTTTTGTTTGATTTTGATCTTACTGGTTGTTTTGACAGACTCGAAGTGATCGACCCTGCTGTTCTACGGCCCGGTAGATTTGGGAAACTATTCTACGTTCCTCTTCCAACTGTTGCTGAACGTGGATTGATTTTAAAAGCACTTGCTCGTAAAAAGCCTGTTGCTCCTGATGTTGATTATGACTCTCTTGCCAGTAGAGACGCATGCAGGAATTTCACGGGTGCTGATCTTGCTGCTCTGGTAAGGCAATACTTATATCATATATTATATTACTATATAAAGGGGAAATTTCTTTTTGGTGTAACATCAAGGATTTCTTAATTCATTTCTTATTCTGTACCTTTTTATACTTTTAAAGAGAGAATATGTGGGGGCAGAGAGAAAGAAACGGAAGAGAGAATAAGTGAGGATCGCACACATGAATACTTGCATTCCTTTAATTTATACCATTATAAAAAGACAAACTTCAACTGGCATAATAGTAATGTTGTAATGTTTTATATATTTTGCATTTGCTTGACTAACTCACATAATAATCCTATCATTGAGAGAACTGTTGTAAGCGACAGAGGACAACGGGGAAGGGGACGGCATGGCATGGCTCTAATATTGCCTTGTCAGCGGAGTTTGGCGGGACTACTGGAAAATTGAGAGATTGATTGGCACGAGGTGGCACTGGGTCAAAATGGTTAATACATACCCTTACAAAAAGGAAAAAATTGAATGGTGTAACGGTGCAATGCACTATCTGTTGTGTTCATTAGGACTTCAATTTGATGAGTTCTTGATTTTCAGTTTCGCTAGTCATTGGCTGCTTTCCTGGGGTATTTTTTTTAGGGATGCATTT
The DNA here is from genome assembly GCA_039583875.1 of Platanthera guangdongensis. Lineage (NCBI taxonomy): Eukaryota > Viridiplantae > Streptophyta > Magnoliopsida > Asparagales > Orchidaceae > Platanthera > Platanthera guangdongensis. Next base: position 136,117,976 of record CM077154.1, on the reverse strand, counting down.
TTTAATAACAGGTGGATGAAGCTGCCATGGCTGTCATTTATGAGAAAGAAGTGCTTGCGGGCCAAGGGAAGTCATTTGCTGTGCCTTTGGTGATTAAGATGACACATTTTGAAAAAGCTTTAGAGAAGATCATCCCATCAGTTTCAGAGGAGGTTTGCACAATTTATATTTGAGAAATACTGTCTTAGAACAAGGCTACCTGTGCCGTGACACAAAAAACTAGCTTACGCTTAGCTGGCGTAAGACTGTTTTCTATGTCACTGCAAGCAGCGCTGTCTGAAGATAATAGACAATAACTATATAACTATGTGCAGGCCGACTTTGGCTACATGCAGGCCGCACAACTTCATAACGGTTATGTGCAGGCTAATGCTTATACGGGTTCACAACTTCTTGTGATTTTTTAGTTTGACCTGCATTTATCCTTGGACTGAACATAGTCGAAAATGGCCTCCATATAACATCACTCAAGACAATATTTACTCTTTATGTTTATTTATATAAATTTGGACAGCCTGCCCTTCCTGAAACCCGCTATTGTCCTATCAATTATGTCTCAGGTTCTAATGTTCTTCGCCTTTTCTGTTGCAGCAAAGGAGGTATTATGAGGTCTTGTCGCTGAAGTTTGGGGCACCATGAGTAGGGATCCTCTGACCTATTTGATTATTGAAGTATTCAGTTATCAGAGTTACCATCACCACCGTTTTTCTATTATCAGTGGACTTCATGAGGTAAATTGTTTTAGGTTTTTATTTTGATTTTTATTTTATTGAGCTTATCATGGAAGGGCTTCATTAAGAGGAATGTAGTTTCCACATGTTAGCAGGCTCGTTTTGTTTTATAGATTCAAAATTGTGTTGATACTGCTCTATGAAGTTTTTGTAGGTCAATCCATTAATGTTTAACTTGATAGCTGTATAAAGGAGAATGTTGAAATTAATATCATAAATGCTTTTAAAAAACAACAAACTTTTATACTGGAAGAACAATGGTAGTAACTTGTGATGCTCTAAATTTTGCAAATTCTTATGGGTATTTGGAATAATTAGGTCAAAATAATTCTGTTTGGATTGTGGGAGGAACTAACAAATTATTTTAAAAAATAGAGAAAGGGAAATTGAAAGGGATTATCATGGCTTTTATAGAGAAGAAAGCTTATATATTGTCTATGGATTTTTAATTTTTGTACTTTTTAGAAGAATGAGGGAACAATTCATCACATGAGCTCTTTGGTGACTACAACACCACTGATTTTTGCCTGAAGTGGTGGGGATCATTCCTTCGCCAAGCGGTTTGAAGGCATCTCATAATATCATTGCAAGAAGTGAAATTTTGTTAGAAACTCCACAATGAAGCATATTGAACTAAAGTAATTTTGAGATGAGTAACCTCCTGAGAAATACTACTAGTCCACTTATGGAAAAGAATAAAATCGCATGATTCAACATAATACATGGAGGGATGAACCATATTGGCAATATCTCAAAGATTATGGGTTGGGTCCGTACACTAGAGATCTCCGCTTGGGATACCATGCCTGCTTCATTAGTCCCACTTCACGACCACAGGTTGTCATACGTGATTGACAATATCCTTGTATGTTCACTAACGTGTGGCAAAATGCATATTCAGCTAGTGCTACGAATATGCACTCACCCGAGCGGACCCCTTCTAAGGAGACCGAGAGCGCATATAGAATCCGCACTGAATGCTCATATACAAAGATTCGGTTCAGTTTTGTTTTTACATAAAATCGCACCAAACCGACCCGCTTATAGACCTAGCTCTTATTCTCTGGCCGATTCGGTTCAGTATTATGTTTAGCTAAATATATTTATAATAAATGGCTGAGTGTATTATTATTATAACAAATTATATATTTTTTGGATGTATGTTTAAATGTCGCTCTATAATGACAACGATTATACAATTCGTATTTTTGAAGAGATTGATGTGTTCCGAGTTGTACTTGATGTGGGTCGCTTTGTCTGGAGAATCGAACCGCCTTAGCGTGAGAGTGAGGCAAACGCACAAACAGTCAAAAGTGAATCAACAACAATGACAACAAGGTGTTTTATATGTAAATACTCGAAAAGGGAAAAATCACAAGACTGATTCGGTGCTTACCGAATATCACTATTTTGTAGACGGTTAAATGAGTTAGAGATTCTAGGGGAGTGTCGGGTCACCGCTCTGTTTACAAGTTCTTGAAGGCGAAAAAGTAGTGAAGTTCTCCTTGGCGCCGCTCCCGAGCGGCTTCTGGAGTAGGAACTATAGAGCAAAGTCCAACTGGATTGAGAGAGCGAGAGAACGTGCAAAATGAACACTTGATCAAGAGAGCAAGCAGAGTTCCAAGTTTTCGCTTAAAAACTTCAGAGCTCTCTCTTCTCTTATTAGTTGCTTGTCTTCAAGTGAAGGTCTTGAGTCCTTTTTATAGTTTTTCTAAGCGCGCCTTGGCAATTGTGTCAGACTGAAATTTGAGTTGACGAATGAGGCTGCACAAAAGTGCCCCCCCCCCCCCCCCCCCCCCCGGGGCGGTCCAGACAATCTGTGCGGTCCGGGTAGCTTTTTTTGGCAGGGGCGGCGGCGGGCGGCCTCCCAAACGGAGAAGACTGGTGGTGCAGCAACTAGCAAAGGTGCGTCGCGCCGGGGCGCGCATGCGCTGGCCGCTCAACCGGGCGCATGCGCGGTTACCACATGCAGGAACATGCATAGTTGCCGCCCGCGTGCGCGGCTCGCGGGGGTTCGGGTGCCTCGGACGGGCGCGGCCCGCTGGGGCGTCTCGCTTGGTCGGCTCCGCTTGCTTGAACGATTCGGTCTTAAGTCGTAACCGCTTGACTGATAAAAATAAATCCCCCCAAACGGAGGGTTAGACTAACTTTAGTAAACCCCATCAATACTTATGATGATTGTTGTATGTTACTTGATCGATAACATTTATTTGAGAAAACGATAATTATTATCACTGCTTAATTAAAATTATAAAATGATCATTTATCTACAAAGTAATCTCTAACATGGACTAATTTTTTAATACCGAGAGTCAACCCACATCATATCAATTATTGTTTGCTTTGACTCAACATCTCAATTTACACTTCTAAGCTGAACCATTTTAATATTTTATTGCAGTAATCCAGAAGGAGCTCATTATTCATCCACAGGATCAAGATAACTTCATGTCTATTACACTGACAATTAGAATTCATAATCTACAACTTGGAGATACTCAAAAGAACTCCAAACCATTGCGCATTGGTGGGCAAGAGAGGATAAGTATTTATTGCGCAGCTCGGTTTATTAGATCCACAGATGGTGTTGTAACATTGCTACACCAAACAACATGAAGTTCTAGCAACTCATAGCATCAGCATCTGGTTTGAAAATTAGTTTATATTTCTCAAGTCTCATGCTCTGCTTGAGAAAATGGTGAGTGAGTTGTGACTTTTATGAACACAATTAGGTATCTCAGTCACTATCATTATGCATGTTTTTTTTAAACTATCTTTTGTGACAAAACATCATGATCACACTCATACAGATGTGCAGTCAGGGGCAAATTTGGGGAACACTGGCACTCGTTGATTTTTGTGATTTGTTATAAGCAGGCCAAAGTTTGGTTATCCACATATCAAATTTAGGCTCCGTTTGGGGAGACTTATTTTCACCGGTCAAGCGGTTACATTAAGGTCATGCGGTCGTAACCGCTTGACCGGTGAAAATAAGTCCCTCCAAACGGAGCATTAGTTATTTGCACCCAAACGGAGCATTGTGTTTAAAAGAAAAATTGTGCACCCCTCGTTTCTAATTTCATGAATCCGCCTTTGGATGCAATCAAGTGTTATGAGTAAGCCATCACATAATTCAAAACATAAGCAAATCATCACTAATGTATATAATTAGTACCACAATTTCATACCATAGCGGCCGCGAAACACCACAAATGTCTCAAAATAAGCCATAGTCCTTTAAGAGGTAATATTTTGATCGAAAATATCTTATATTAAACTCATGGGTTATATTTGTTGAACTCGTTGAGTTCGTTTACATATTTACTTGGGCCTTTTTTGGCCGGGCGGACTTGCAGATGGCAATTGCGCAGTTGTTTGACGGGGCCTTGGTCGCGCGGATCCCTTCGCGAGTCGGAAGGATATCCCTAGAAACCCTGCGAATCCTAACCGCGAGAAGGCCTCCATGATCGCGATGGTTTTTTATGCGGATTTCGTGGCCTGCCGGCCAAACAAAGCCTTTGTCCATCTTTCGCAGTCATGTATAGGATCATCACATCACCCAGGCTTCTTATGGTTCTGACCCAGGCTTTTTATAGTCCTGATTAAAACTTTAAGTAGGTTTTCGTAAAATCAGGGCAATAATAAGGGTCTGTTTGTTAAGATAAAACTAGGGGTGAGAATTGAAATTGACTCAATTTTATTTTCCATAAAAATTAGAATTGAGCTCATTTCAATTTTTACAGAAATTAAAATTTAGCCAATTTCAATCTTGCCATTCAACTATAATCAAGAATTCTTTAAGTTGAAATTGAAATTGACAATTCTTCACAAACAAAAATAGGGCATGAATCTCAAGTACATTCAGGTTTAACAAATATGAATAATCTGTACCAAAATATCAATCAATATTCTGTAAACAACCGTGAGAGACGAAGGAAAAATATCAACTCCCATTTTTTTTATGATCAAACTTCAAAAATCCTTTCTGATCGCCATAATAAATCGTCCCTTTCGAGCTTCAAGTACCACCATGAAGGCCGCCATGATCGCCGGCCATTTGCCATGCATTTTCTGATCGCGTGCCGATTCCTCGCCGCTTTTAGAGAGAAGCTTGTCGTGCTCGCCGTGAAACACATTCGACCGGAGATGGAGAGCATAAGGAACCATGGATGCGAGCATTGTTGAGATCGATGGAGAAAGGCGGGAGCGAGATGGATGAGGTGCGAGACCGATGGGCGGCGCGAGCGAAATGAAATCGTAGAAGAGGCTTCACGAGTGAAGATGATGGAATTGATAAAGAATACCTTGGGCGGTAAGAATTGAGGGGGGGGGGGGGGGGGGGGGGGTCTAGGCAAAAAAAGGTGCGTTGAACACAAAATTTGACGGATTCAATTCCCGTCATTGAAAACCATCCTGCAAATGAACAATAAATTTAAGTTTTTGCCTAATTCCAATATTCATGCATTTTTTTTGTTCGGGACCAAAATCAAAATCAAATTCTTGCTCTAAAAATCCACCGAACTTTGCAACCCGTGAATCAGCTGGCACAGTGGCACGTGAAAAGTTTTACCGTGTGAGGAATTGGAATCCAATGCTGCCCTTAAGCTGTGGCACGTGTGGCTTGGATACGAAGTGTCAGAAGGAAACCGATGAGGGCAAAGCGGTCATTCACAATTCATGGCTAGTAACGGGCCCACACAAACGACGAGCCGGTAATTGTGTTTAGCGTTCACCGACGCCGTGTTTTCCTGTTTTACCCCCTCCAACGGTTATTTTTGGGTGTTTATATTGCCAGCTCATATATGATTATTGACACCTCAAAGATAAATGGATAGTAGCAGTCTATAAAATAGCTATTGACAGCCCGATAAATATTGACAACCCAAAAATTAAGTTTTTAAAAGACATTTTTAAGAAAAGTGTTCAACATGAAAGTTGTAGATCTCAACGAGATTTACAACTTTTATGTTGAACACTTTTTTTTTTCAAATATGTACCTATTTTCAAAAAGCGCGGAAGTCGGGCGGAACTCGCATAATTCCGCCTGGATTCCGCGCCTTTTAAAAATAGACCTATTATATGACATTTTTAGAAAACGTGTTCAACATAAAAGTTGTAAATCTCGTCGAGATCTATAACTTTCATGTTGAACATTTTTTCTAAAAATGTCATATATTAAATCTTTTTTTCAAAAAACACGTATTTCATGTTTTTGATATAATACGTATTTTTATTATTTTGCCGGACTACTTTTTAGATTTTAGACCAGTCGCCTCAAGCCTCGTCCTCAATTAGTAGGAAGAGAGGGAGAGGGCCGGCGCTAGATAGAGAAAGTGCAACCTTTCTCCACTTCTAGTGCTTGCTTTTAGGGGAGAGTAATGGCGATTTTTTTGGTGGGCAGCTTCTGAAGTTGTAGGTTGAAGAAAGGAGGGATTTAAGTTATTCTTGACTTTTCTTGAGGAAAAAAGTGGATTTTGTCGGGTGAAGGGAGGGAGGCGCGCGATAGCGCCGGCCATGGCGGTGCAAGCCGGCTGCATCTGTACTATGGTCGTGGTGGCACTGGTCGGCTGTTGTCTATTGAGCGCCGGTGCGACGGAGGCCACTGCCGGCGGCTTGTCGAGGAAGCATATCGCCGCCGGGAAGCGGCTTCGGAGGATCAACAAGCCTGCCGTGAAGAGCATTGAGGTTTCTCCCTTTTCCCATTCCTTTTCTATAATAAAAGATTTGCCCTTTTTAATTTAGGGTTCTGAAGTAGTTCTCGCATTTCTAATGGCAAAACGTACATAGGGTAATATTGCCTCTTCCACTAGTCCCATTTTCTACTGAGAGAAATAAAAAACAACAATTTCGCTCTGCTCTTCAAGAAATTGCGCCTAGCCCAAAGTTTCTCTGATATGCACTGGTTTTTTTTTCTTTGTTAATTTGCTCTTTTGAGTGATTATTGGACAAAATATCATCCATTTTGTGTTTGTCAACAATGCAGAGTCCAGATGGAGATATGATAGACTGTGTTCACATTACTCATCAGCCTGCATTTGACCACCCTTTCCTTAAGAATCATACAGTTCAGGTCTTCCCTGCCCCTTCATTCTCCTTGGTTTTCTAATGGCTTCCATACTTTTTTACATGCTCACTTCCTCTTCTACATCCTTCAGTTGCGGCCTGGTTTCCATCCAGAAGACCTCTATAATGACAGCAAGCTGGCTGCTGATCCCGGGAAGAAGAAAGGGAACACCATAACTCAACTGTGGCATCAAAACGGGAGGTGCCCCGACGGCACAATACCCATAAGAAGAACAAGAGGGGAAGATGTTCTAAGATCTAGCTCAGTGAAGAGATATGGAAGGAAGAAGCACAGAACAATTCCTAAGCCAAGGTTCGCTGATCCCGATCTCATCAATGAGAGCGGTCACCAGGTGTGAAAAAAAAATTCATCTTTGAAATAACGGGGTAGCCTTTTGTTGGTTTAATTCAATTCTGAACCGTCCTTCTCTTTCTCATTTATTATTCTTTTCCCTTTATTCTCTCTGTGCCTATTTGATGCAGCATGCCATTGCCTATGTAGAAGGGGATAAGTATTATGGAGCTAAGGCAATTATAAATGTGTGGGAACCAAAAATTCAACAGACAAATGAGTTCAGTCTCTCACAGATCTGGATCTTAGGTGGCTCATTTGGGGAAGATCTCAATAGCATTGAAGCTGGATGGCAGGTAAAGTTTTGTAGACATTAATATTATGAATATTGCAGGCATGGTGGGGTTAACAAATGTGGTTAGCTTTTCTTCACTACAGGTTAGTCCAGATCTCTATGGAGATAATAACACCAGGCTGTTCACTTATTGGACTGTGAGAATACTGTCTCTTTGTGCTCTCAGCTTCTCATGTCTGTCAATTTTCTTTAATTAGGAGATTCCATTAATGACTTTTTTCTTCAATAATGCTTGTGAAAATGACAGAGTGATGCTTATCAAGCAACAGGCTGCTACAATTTATTGTGTTCTGGGTTCATACAAATCAACAGTGACATTGCAATGGGGGCCAGCATCTCTCCTATCTCAGAGTTTGGTGGCTCACAGTATGATATCAGTATACTTATTTGGAAGGTAGAGAAAAAAATCTCCCCATCCCCTTACAAAATAATAATATGTTAAAACATACAGAAATTGTGACCTTAGTCTAATTATGCTCTCCATATGCATGTTGTTTTTAGAGAAAATATTGAGTTTTGTCGACTTAAGGATTGCTTTGTGTTATATAATATCAAATAAGCTTGAATTATGGATTTTGATGATTTTTTTTTAAAAAAGGGGTACCCTAACATACAAATAGGTCCCTCAGGAAGATAGGTTCAGTATTCTCTCTCTTTTTAAAGTGAGAAATAGTACAAATCTCCCTATATTTTGATGTTTTATGAGAAAAAAAAGGGACAATAATTGTAAAACTTTATAAACAAGGACAGTTCTTTGTTCTTATGTGTAGCAGGACAGCTAATCCTGCAGACCATACAGAATTATGATTGATTTCAGAATAATAAAAATTATATTTTTAAGTGGTTTCTGAAATCAATCCCAGCCATCCTTAATGTACTGATGACTAGGATGAAATGAACAGCTCATTTCCACCGTCTGGGTGAGAACTGTAGAAATCTGCACCTTGATATTTCTGCTGCTTTTTTTCCATAAGCTCCGTTTGCCATATAGTATACGTTTGACATAGACAGTGGTTGTGACAGCCACCAACAATTTATAATCACTGTGTTCACGATTGATAGTTCATAATCATTGTGTTCACGACCGCTATCGCGGAGCCCTAATCTCAGCATTGTTACTTCCAAATCCAATTCCAGTAGGTTGTTTATAAATTACCATTAGAGTTAATTAATTTGATATCTTTTCTGACTTTACATAATTACACAGATCTTTCCTCAACTCTCTGAAACCACAAAAATCCCATCTTTGACTTAACCTCTTCTTTAAAGTTCACGAGATTACAGAGCTGAGTTACAAAGAAAGCTCCTTTATACTTGAAATCTAGGGCAATAAACCTCCCGTGAGTTAACATTGCTAATTTTCTGCACAATAAACCTTTCATGGGTAATTTCAAAGAAGATTTCTATACAAATCTTCTGAGTCCCTCTGAATCGAAAATCCACAGGATCCAAAAGAAGGGAACTGGTGGATGCAATTCGGCAGTGATTTGGGCTAGGTTACTGGCCCTCCTTCCTCTTCTCCTACCTCGCAGACAGCGCCTCGATGATCGAATGGGGCGGGGAGGTGGTCGACTCGCAGCCGGACGGCGAACACACGGCCACAGAAATGGGAAGCGGGCATTTTCCGGAAGAAGGATTCGGGAAGGCAAGCTATTTCAGGAACATTCAGATTGTGGATGAGTCTAACAATCTGAGATCCCCCAAAGGCGTCGGCTCATTCACGGAGCAATCCAATTGCTATGATGTGCAGAGTGGAAGTAATGGCGACTGGGGAAGCTATTTTTACTATGGAGGCCCTGGAAGAAACTCCAATTGTCAATAGAAGATGAAGAAGACAGAAAAAAAAAACACCCCTTTAACCCCTTCCCATTTGTATAACTTACCTGCTGGACCACCTTTGTGTACTACTACTACTACCCTGCTCAAAGATTTTGGTCCTTATTTTTATTTTTTTAATGGTGGTGATGTGGCCAGTATTATCTCCACACAACTGGGATGGAGAGTATATGGGCCTGTGATGGCTTTGATTTGTCATTTTCAGTGTACCTGTTTGCTCTTGTGCATATTTCTATGAATGGGTCTAGTGAAGGTTTTGGGGTTTTTTGCATTATTTTACTAAATGTTTTATTTTTTTATCTTGACTTTATTATTATTATTAAAATGATATAGTATATGAAGTTACTAAGGCTCCGTTTGGCACGATGGTGGCTTGGCAAGGTGGTGGCGGTCATGAACATGGGGTTAAATTGTCATTTGTTAACATCCATCTAAGTAACTTCATCCACCTTTATGTTCAAACGAATGATGTTTGTTAGGTAATTCTTAACGAATGACATTTTAACCCATGTGGTTACGATGGCCACCGTCATGTCAAACTGTCTCAAGTCAGTGCACACATTATTTTGTGTTTCTTATTTAAACGTATGTTTAATTCATAATATATGATATGCCAATGAAATCTATTGTTTTGATATTATTTCTGTTTTATGATCTTTTTATTATTTTGTTGTGAGACCAATAAAATTTGGAATGAAACTATAAGGAAAGATATGATGCACGACATTAGTGAGATTATGATTAAAGATAGGGCATTAGTGGACTAAAGATAGGGCATTAGTGAGATTATGACTAAAGATAGGGCACACTGAAAACAAATAATTCATATAGCCGACCCTATTATAATGGGATAAAGGCTTTTGAGGTTGTTGTTGTTATGATCTTTAGTATTTTGTTAGAATTTTTTACTTTGTTTATATAAGGTTATATTTGGAGATTTATTAGATTGAGTTGTTTTTTTCTTCCTATTGCCATTAATTTCAATCTGAAATTGGCTATTCACACTCCAAAAATCTTAAAATTGGGACTTTATCCTAACTCCAAATTTGTGTTCTCTTCTGTGTGAATCAAAGTAGAGCCCTAGCAGCTAAAAATTTAGATAGTAGAGATGGCGGTGAATTGTCGTGCCACATAAAATTTTCGCTCAACACTGAGAACGACTCTTTGATATGTGCTCTGGGGTTCTGGTTCCCCGAAATGACAACGAGAAAAGCAACAACAGAATAATGAAGTGGGGATAAGGCATTCACAGGAGGAAAGCGAAACTCTTCAGACCGTGAAAAAATATGGTTTCATTCATTAGAATGGTTTCGCAAAATCCCCAATGAATTCTCGATCTCACCAGAATTCTGGGGGAGGAGAGGATAGATGGCAATCATAGCACACGAAAGCGAAACTCTTCAGACCGTGAAAAACCGTAGTGTTTCA